>PVIR01021434.1:0-29429 GCA_004026965.1 Petromus typicus
TCCAAAAACATTTTAAGGGCATTCACAATCAAAGCAATGTAGGATCACAGGCAAAAGAACCAACAAGGGGAAAGATGGAAGTCATCATAAGATCAATAAAGAGTAATGATGGCAGAGAAAAGTGCACGGAGGCTTCCCAAGCATTCGAGGCAAGCCTTGTCCCATCCTGCAACAGCCCTAGGTTTCATGCCCGGGAACTCTGTCCCTAACTCTGACTTGTAGACATTGTGGGACAGACTGTAAGACCGCACCCTGGAGGGGCTTGGTAGAAGACAGTGGGATAAACTGTGGCCTGAGCTCATTGCTAGGTAGCATCCCTTCCAGAAAGTGTAAAGAATGAAGCCCACGAGGTGTTCACTGCCGTGTTTATGAGTAAAGATGAGAATGCCACATGTCCACAGACATCCTGAGACCCTTAAGGGCATACACAGGAGTAAGAACAAACCCTCCCTGTGAAAGTCGGAGCTACAGAAAATTTTAGAACACTGAATTCAGTCCTGCCTATTAGCAAGTCAATTTCTGGGAGAACCTACTATAGAACGTGTTGTATATGCGTCTGCCCAGATACTTGCACACGCAAGAGTAGCTGTCATAAGTCTGTATCAGGGTTTTGGGTCTTTTTGTGGTGCCCTCAAAGGGGACACCCTGGGCAAATATAGATTTCTGTTGAAGCTGAAAAGAGACCCACACAGCACCTGAGATCTTGGGAGGGCTAAAAGAGCACCCGTGACCAGGACTTCTTGTACTCATGTAGTGAGGAGGAAGCCCAAGGCTTCCAGATAGTTCTGCAGCACTGGGATTGACCTGCTGTCCACATCTTGACAGTTGAGAGAGATTTTATGAGGCCACGTGAGCCAGAAACATCTGCTTATTCATCAAAGGGAATTTTCTGATATTGTAATGTTTATATTGCAATTGCAAACTACAACATTGCTACCCTTAAAGTGAGCAGGGCATAATTCATTTGGATTACAGACACTCATGCACAATTTAATATTTTACAACTCTGACCACCAGGGCAGGAAGATTTTACCAAACAAGCATTTGATCTCTGAGAGACTCACTGAGCATGCACAGGATGGTTTGTTCTGCACACTGGGACAGTGAACATAAAGTCAATGTGTCTGTTACACATGGCTCTCAGCCCACTTCCGGTGTGACGTAAGCTGGACAATGTGTGAAGACTTGAGCTCAGGACATGGGTAGGAAAGCCACCTTCTGTGCCTCAATAACTGCTGCTCTTCAAAAACACAGCCTCACCTGCACATTCTCACCTTAAATAACTTTCTAAAAGTAGAGCGTAGAGTGCCATCCACTCTTGACCTTCTTCCTCCCCACAAAGATGTGAACCAGGGAGGAAATTAAATTAATTGGTGCCTAGAATGAGACTTTCTTTTCTAATAGTTGTTACTGTTGGCTGGAACCTTCGATAAGCCAGGTACCAGGTGCCAGGCATGGACACAGGCATCTGTCCTGTGGCATCCTTGTGTGGTCACCCATTTCCCTCATGGGGTCTGTACCCCTCTCTCAGGAACCTCATCCCTCTGTTGGACAGGATATTAGACCAAAATTGGTCTATTTAAATTTAAAGTCAGCCCTAGCCCCTCCTCCTGGGGGTCCACACCAGTCAGTCTCCTTCGTCCTGTGCAAGGGTCTCAGCAGCATAGAGGGTAGCCTTATCCCTACAAGGCCGGCTGTGACTTTGGGAGACTGAGCCCCCATCTCCTGTGGTGTTGCACAGTCATCAAGGGGCAACACCAGGGTTAAATCGGACCTTTGTTACCTTGTACTGCTTCCACGAGGCCCTGAAAAAGCAGATACACAGAGGAGGCCAAGAATGTAGCTACTCATGGGGAGTCCTGGCCCTGCACCCCATCTCCTGTGTTGCCACAGAAGCCCCGACCCTTTGTGGTAGTGATGTTGGCAGTGGGCATTCAACCATTTGTCCACTTAGCAGACAGGTTGCAGCCCTTTGCCTGTTTATACTTTCCAATCCAGTAAGTCTTCAACTTAGGAGCATTCGAATTGTGAGTGTTCACAGGTATCCTGTGTGAGACACACGTGGTCAGCTTATGAACGACTGTGACTGTGAACAGTCCTCCTGGAATGGAACTCATTCATAAGTTGGGGACTTACTGTTTAATGGATATATACAGTTACTGCATTATCAACATTCGAGCTGATGATGGTATTTAGCAAGGTGACTGTTAAAGAGTATTAAAGGCCTGAGATGTTCAAGGGGTGACCGCTTCTCCACGCCACGTTCCAGGCAGATGCACTGGCCCTGTGGGTCTCTCCTTCGGGGAGAGTTAGGTTAGGGATGCTTGCACCCTGCATGGCAACAGGCAGGAATGGTAATGGGTGCCTCAGTTTCCTCCTTTGTACAATAGGGATAATCCTAATAATGTTTAATAAATACAGTTGTGAGAAATAACCACAAGCACATATATATAGCATTTAGTAAATGTGAGCTATTATTGTTGTTATTGTTTTTCTTTGATTGAAGGGCTCAGGAATTCCTTTGTTTGATGGGACATGCAGGGGTGGAGGCGGGGTGCAGAGGGCTCACCCCGTGATCATATGCTGCCTGGGTCCCTTGAGGTTGTTCCATACACTTCCATGTTCACAAGGCCAATTTTCACTGTTAGGTCTACATTTTGATCTTGTCCACTACAAGCACCGCAGAAAATTTACTGGAGTTACAAAATGAATTGAATACTAAAACATTTCTAAGCATTCAGCTTAGATTTTATAATTAATAGCACAGTATATATGAAGCTGCAAAGAAGATCTTGTTTACAATTTTGCTCTAAAGAAATAATGACCAGAGCTGCCTATTGCAAACCCAGATCCCTGCGGCTAATTTAGAAAGAAAAGAAAAATTGGGCCAAAAAACCAGTTCTCGGCTTCTGCCTTGAAGACACTGGTCCATATGTGTCTAAGAGTGCCCAGTAGCAATGAAGCAGGACAAATGTCTACTATGTCTGTCCACATTGATAGTTATAATATTTCCAAAATATAAACAGATGAATAATGAACAAAACCATCTTTTATTATAACCTAGTGGCATAAGAAAGAAAGAACCAGCTTCCTGCCCAATCATGGCACCTGAGACTAGTGAAAAAGAGGGCCTGGAGTATGCAGAAATGAGATGTTTACACACACAAGACTGGCTAATGCGAAGGTTAACAAAGTCAGTCAACAAAAGCCACGGTCCCTAAGTGGAAGGCACGAGCTTATGCAATCAGAGCAGAGCCCAGCACAGAGCACGCCCAGGAATGTGCTTCCAGCAGGTCAGAGTTGAAGAATTCCGCAGAGAGGCCAAGTGTCTTGGTCAAGGGTGCAGGGAAGTCAAGGGCAGAACCCAGCAGGTATCCGCGTGAGGGTGTGTGACCTCAGAAGCCAATGCTGTCCTTCCCTGGAGACCTCACCGCAGCCTCCTGTCAGGATGCCGTGCCTCTCAGCTGGCAGGCGCAGCACTGGTTGGGACATGAGGTCATCACTCTACTTTTGCACAGTGATGTCCCTGTGCAGAGGCTACATCTTCCCACTGCCAAGTAGCCACATCCCAGTGCCCAGATGGCAGAGCACCACCCAGGCTGGCTGGGAACATCAGCATCACGGGGCTCTGCGGGGGCCAGGCTGGGCAGTGACTGCTCATCGGATCACCTGACACCAGTCGGAGCAGCACCCCAAGTGCAGCCCATGAGGCAGGCAGGGCGGTGTGTCGGGGAACACATCCATCCCTGTGCTGCTCCGTGAGGACTTGGGACCTCCACTCCAGAAGCATTGCATGTGGAACGAGGGGTCCGTCACCTGGGTACTCACACAAATATGCCCTGAGACTCTCGAAATCTTCCTCCTAATTAAACTAGTGCTCCGTGGAGTGGGCGGCACCAGCCACCAGTACTGGCAGCGATGCCAAGCCCACAGCTCTGGGCACCCCACCGAGGCGATGCATTCCCACTCCTCGAGAGCAGAGGGCTTCGGGACCCCCCCAATGGGATAGGGCACAGGAGGATCAGACGGTCAACCTGCAGAGCTGGGAGGACCTCAGGGCTGTCCACTCACCCCGTCTCTTAGAAATGAAGAACCCCAAACTGTCTGCCCAGAGTAACTGAATGGCAGGAGGCTAAGCCAAAACCGGAGTTTCCTGAGTGCCCTCATGTTTTTCTCCACAGCTAGTGGAGAAAATGCAAAAACAGTCTCATTTTCACATGACAGGTGCCATCCTTGTGTGAGTGGGGGGGCCAGATAGTATACGGGGTGAGCCTTTCAGGGTGGGACCTCAAGTCTCTCCAAGACACTATCCATTGCATGCACTCATATGAGATACAATATATACACATATATGTAAAACACATATGTGCATTGATGAAACAATGGTACGTACATTCTTGTGGAGAAAGCCAGCAGGAGGAAAGAGTCTCATTTGGTGATTTTCCCAACTTACTTGTATCCATAAAAAGGAATTAGCACCAAGCCCAGGGAGCAGAGCCGTGACACAGTGACCTCCGTCTTCTGTCTCAGTCTCTCTGCCCCATGCCTTGTGTACCGTTCTTCCCCCTTGGAGTGTCTGGTAACTTAACCCCCCCCCACCACCACCACCAATGGGCCATGGGCCGTGTGCCCTGCCCAGAGGTGCGGACATTATCTCCACTCTGGAATGAGAAGGCCTCGTCCTGCTGGAGTAGTTCTTGGCACACAGATGGAAACATTTCCCTGATAAGCTTCATGCTGTTCTTTGGGCGACTGGAAGTGGGAGAGACCAGCAGGGCTGGTCCTTGCTTTTCTCTGGCAGCACCCTTACTCCTCTGGGGAAGATGGTGCCTGGAGAAGCCTTGGGGTCCCTTCCCCTCCTGCCCTGGTATTTGTCCTGGTGGCAGGTTTCTGGGAAGAAGAGAGGTCGATGACCTCTCCCTGCCTCTACCTGGCCTGACCTGTGCCAGTGTCTGCTTTCTGTCCTCCTGATCCTGGCACTCCTTACCCAGGATCCTTTGCCTTCACCCTTGACTTATAACACAGTCCCCCGAATGTCAGGAGCTGGCCTGACCCTGTACCCCCAGGATTCATGTTCTGCCAGAGCTGCCTGTGTCCACCCTGGCATCTCCTTTTTCCCCTCCAGACCCAGGCTCTGGCACCTGGAGGCTTCAACCAACAGCTGCTACATGAGAAAGTGTATCCAGGCACCTACATGTCACTTGCATACATACCCCTGTTCACCATGTTCTCAGACCTGTCCTGGCCTCGGTGAGAAAGAGGCTGGTGAGACCCCATGAAAACGCAGTGCTACCCACTGGATCTCATGACCATTTCCCATGATGTATCGTTCTTTTCACCTCAAAGGTGCCCTGGTGAATTATCCAAGTTGGTACCATGGGGCCTATTGGACTGCATTGTCTGCCCTCTGACATGGGGAAGTAGCCCTAGCTACCATAACAGGTCCCTTGCAGCCAGCCTGGCACATAGGACAGCCCAGCCAAAATGTCTCAGGCTTCACCCAGCTCTTTCTCCTCCAAAGCCAGGCATTCAGAGCCGAATAAGTGGGGGGCAGAATGGTGGTGCCAGGGCCCAGGGCTTAACCCTGAATCTGCAGAGTCCCGGCTCTGTGGCCCTCTCTGGAGGCTCAGCTGAGCACTGGGAATAATGCCAGGCCCTGCCCTGTGGAACCCCAGGAGCATATGGGATTCAGGTGCTCAGAATGGCACACCCTGGAGTTTGTTATCCAGTTTCCAGGTGTGTTCTGACCTCTGGAAGGGCAGAGGGGAGTAAGGGGCAAAGACTGTGTCACTCGCACTTCCCCTTCCAACCATCCCCCTTGCTTCCCACCATCTTCTACCTGGAGAATCTTATACTTCAGGGATGGAGGGGAGCAGCTTTATGGGGACAAATACAACTTTAAAAGCTTGCAACTATTTTTTTTTTTTTGCAATTTCAACAGCCACAGAATGGATTTCAAAGTCAAGATGCAGTATTTAGGAACCTGAAGTGCTTCCGACATTTGGGGATCTGAGAGCCATGGAAAGTTGACTCGGCTCTTAAATTTCCCCTCTACATTTGGTTGTCAAAGCAGGCCCTCGCCAGACACCGTACAGTTTAAGTTCATGTCTTAGGCATCCACAGCCTGAGATCAAGGCACCTGTACCCTGGCAGCCTGAGGGCAGAGCTCCAAGGCTGCACTGGGCTTGGGAACCTGCTGCTTGGGGCTCTTATCAAATCCTGGATGTCAGCGCCCCCTTCCCTGATGATCCCAGTTTCTACGTGAGGACCGACACGAAGACACCCTCAGTTGTCCTCACGATCATGCCAGCCTGGGAGTCCTGAGCTGGTAGAGCTCAGTTTCTCAGGGTCCTGTCTGCCTCTTACTCTGTATAGAGGAGCCCCACATTTAGCCCAGGGCAAGTGGATTAAATCCACTGCTTCCTAAAGGGCAGGAGTTTCCAATGTGCTTCAAAGACCACACAGACTCATGAGCAATCATTTTCAGAAACGAGGGAAACCAACTTAGGAAATCAGGGTGAGAAAGGAAGGCAGGCCCAGGGGACCACTTCAGCGTCACATGAAAGCTGCTGAACTTGCACAGCCTCAGGAGGAACAGCGGGGTGCGAGAATTCACAGAGACCAAATGGTGGCACCGGGCCTGGTGAGCAGAGGTGAGGAGGCTCCATGGGGTGCCACTTGGGGTGCCTCTGAGGTGGCACAATGGTAGAAAACAAGAACATACATAGCCTGTGGCAGAGGCTGGCTTGTGGCTCTGTTTCCCTGTAGCCCTGGTGAGCAGTGGGTGGCACTGCCCAGCCTCGAGGCACAGAAGAGCAGCCCTGGGATGGGTTTTGGACCTGGGAAGTGGGCAGGAGCTGTGTGGGCCTGCCATCAGGGACTGTGTGAACTTCCTGGGTCTCCCCTCCGTGCAGGGGCAAGTGGGGCACAGCTGGGGCCTCAGCAGCCCCAGGAAATGGCACAACAACAGGTAAAAGAACTTAGGCAGAGGTGACCACATGCCAAACGTTGTCCTGAGCTGTCCTGTGAGAAAGAAGTGACTGGGCTGTCGTCTCAGGACCCAGCCTGGCTGGCCGTCACCATGCCTTCCGTCTCTGTGGTGGAAACTCTCATTCTAAAGGGCACACACACTCCTTAACTGGCTGGAGCCTCCAAACAATCCTCTCAGGTCCCTCTTGACCTGGAGTGCGCAAGAGAGGCAAAGTGACGTGATTTCCCCACACAGCTCCCTCTCCTCCCGTCCCTGTAGCCCCGCAGGAAAAGTCTGGAGCATGCGTGACCCAAGGCCACAGACGCAGGCCTCTTTATGTTCTAAGGCGCGTCCTACAGATGCTGTAAAAAGCTACAGAATGCATAGTGGGCAGGCACCGAGGCAGGCGACTCTGCACCTCCCAGTTTCTGCTGAGTGTTCAGGCCTCTGGAGAAGCAGGGGTGGGCGCCAGGGCAGAGAGACCCTGAGTGGAGTCAGGAACCGGCCATCTGTTGCCATGACAACCTCCCAGCAGGGCTCCTTAAGAGATGGTAATTGGGCTGAGGCTCTCTCACTTGCTCCCCACTAGGTAATGGGCTCCGGGCTGGCGCTGCACCTTCCTTCTCTCCTTCCCTTCCAAGCTCTTTCCAGTTTCCTTTCCCCTAACCATGGACTAACAATGAGCGGAAGTAGAAAACCATCAATTAAGATCCAGACAGGTCGACACAGGTGTAGAGTGACCAGCAGCACAAACTTCTACACACAGCCCCTAACACCCCCGACAGATCCCCACATCACCTTTCACTCATGTCTCAGACCCCGGGCCCCCTTTTTAAGTAGCGAATGTCTGATCTCTTTTCTAAGGGGTAAATCTCCACCAGCAGAAACGCGCATGCGCGGTCTCCTGCCATGTCAGTGAAGGTCGGAACTATGCAACTTGCCCTTAGCTTGGGTCTGCGCCCTGTGTAGGAACTACTGGAACCTGTTCTCCAAGCTGATGGCCCGTGGGACCTTGGAGAGGTGATGCAGAGATGGGTGGGGTAGGGAGCTCTGGGTGGGATTAGCGCCTTTTGGGGGACCCAAGAGACCAGAGTGCTCCTGTCACAACACTTGAGGATGCAGCTCCCCCTCCTGGGAGCACCAACAAAGCAGGCCCTCGCCAGACACATAATCTTAGAGTTGGCAGCCTCCAGAACTGAGAAATGAGCTCCTGTTATAGTTCACCTCGTTTACTTTACCCCTTTCCCTCCCTTTCCCCATTCCTAACTACCATTTACATGTGGACCCTGTCACATCCTGACGCGTTGCCACTGAGCAGCTCCTACCACCCAGGAGATCGGAGTGATTTCCTGCTTCTCATGGCATCAACTCTGCCGGCCACTCCTGTGCCGCTGTCTTTGGGGACATTTGATAGAACATAGTCCTCGTGTCTTTACTCCTTCAAAGGGATCAAAGCTTTGGGCCTGACTTCTTGGCCAAGTCTCTGTCCTGGTCAGAGAGAGCAGCAAATACACCCAGAGCAGCCTGAGCAGTGGGAGGCAGAAGCCGAGACCATTGCTGCCTTGGCACCCGAGGTGGGAGCCATCTGCCCTGGTACACCCTGCTCCTGGACATGCTACCTCATGGGTAGGTGGGGTTGTGAGTGCTCACTGCTGGCAGATCCCAGCCTGCCAGTTGTTGGATGGTAGAGCACAGGGTGAGGGGGAGTGTGGGCAGCCGAGTGAGTTCACACTTAAGTGAGCTGCCCAAGAGGACCGGGGTCCCTTGAGCAGCTGTGGCTAGGCCAGAGAGAGAGCCTGGACCTTGTCTATTCTGGAAGTCAGTCAGATGGGCACCCCATGGGTCCCCCATGACCTAGACTGGTGTCCTGTGCCACTGTCAGAGATTTTCTGAGTCACACAGTAAAGGAAACAGCTGGCATTTGCAGGAGATAGTAGGGACTGTCCATCCCCACACTGACCCAGGCAGGGATTGTTCTGGAGCTCCGTGGACAGGACCCACTGGCTGTCAGCATTTGTGAGCGGAGCCTGAGAGAACCAGCTGTCCACCAGTAATGCTCCTGACTGCCATGTCCCGAGGCCATGAGGGGCTGTGGACACGAATCTGCACCTGTGTCAGTGACGGCAGAAGTGACACACCAGACCCACTGTTGACAACGTCTCAGGGGCTCTCTACCTGGCTGTCCCCTGCAGTCCCCGGAGTGGGATGGGGTGGAAATGCCACTTCTGGGCCCAACCCAGCCACAGAGACCTGATGTGATGTCACCGGCCTGGGAAGAGTCTGGCCTCTCCAACCATGATTAAAATATACAGCTAAGCTAGAAAATGACCTCTGGTTTCTCGAGAAGCCCAATTCCCTGCCCAGATGTCCGGATGGAATTTGTCCCCCATGGTCCCTTCACTTGGGTGGCTTCCAATAGCTGAGGCCCAGGGGTGGGACTAAGAGTGGTCGTACAATAGGAACAGAAGGAGTGCCTGGTTCTAATGCGCCCAGCACATCCTGCGTTTGTCTTCCCAACCTGCTTTCTGTTTTGCTTTTACTTCCTTGCTGTGTTTTCCTTCCACACACTGCACTCACATCCAAAACACACTCTCTAACCTGTCACCCTCCCTTTGTGTTCAAAGTCCAAGCTGGGTATGACCTCACTGCATCTCAAAATATCCCTGCAAGCCAGGGAGAAGGATCCAGGCCTTTGTTCCCTAAGGCGAGTCAGTGACATGTGTCAGCAGAGGCTCTACCTGCCCCTGCTGGGAACCCACACAGCATGATGGGGAGCCCCGGGTCCTGAAGGATTTCCAATTCACAAGGTGTTTTCCCCTATGTGTTCCCATGGAGCCTTAAAGCAAGTCCGTGGGGATAGTATTTTCCTAACCAAAGTGACCACGCCCCCTAATTTGCTCTGGACAATCCTGGGTTACACTCACTGCCCCAGAGGAAGTGTTGGTAGTTTGGACAATGAGTTAGTGCTCATCTTATTTTGACCACTTTCTTGTGGGGACATTAGGCTCACACAAGTTAGTTTGTTCGGTGTCATTTAGCTAATTGGAGCCCAAAATAAGACTAGACCTCAGGTCCTGTGTCTCTCAATGTCTGGCCCATACCCTGAGCTAAGCCTTCTTCTTACAGATGAAGAAACTGAAAACACAGGGAACTGTCTCTTCAAAGTCTCCATTGGAATCCTCCCTGCAAAGGCCTGCGCCTGGCCCCTCGGAGTCTCTTTGACAACAGCCTGTGAAAACGTCCACACAGATCAGCCGATTACACATCATTGTCATCACAGTGACGCTTGAACTCAAGACTGGAAATCGAGTCTGAGCTTCGAGATGAAGGCAAATGGGAACGCTATTTGCCCTCTACCTTGGGCTGTTTCCCACACCCTCTCTGAGCACACCAGCTGTTCAAACAGAAAGTGAGGACAACCCATGTTGTGTTCTCAGCTTTTGGGCTGTCACCAGTGGGCAGTTGAAGCTCACTGGATGTTCTGACTGCATCTGTCTCCGAGGTCCCCGTGAGTCAGCTCTGGCCTGCTCATGTCTCACACCAGCGCAGCAACTCTCATAACCAGGGATGCTGGGGCCCCAGGAGATGGGCCACAGGAACGTGCTAGAACAGCGGAACAGGTAGCGAGTCTGCGTTGACCTGAAAGTCATTTGCCCAGCAAACTCCCCGTCAATGGGGATGGGCAGGGGTGGACCCAGCAGGCCAGCTGAGCTGGGTGTGCATCTTGACCCGGTGGGGCCTTCCCCACTGGAGAGAATTCTAGAAACAACTCTGGCCACCTGACACCGTGAGCAAGGCCTTTCGTTCTATGGGAACCATGGCTCTCACGACCCAGAGAAACCCCAAACCCCAAACATGGCTGATTCTGTAAATCAGGACCTGGCTTCCATCTGGCTTTAGGGCAGCCCCAGAGTCTGGCCTGGCTCTTGTGGATTGCTTTTCTTTAGGGAACAAAGCAAATGACAACAGGGGCACTTTAGAGTTCTTTGGGGGCACGGGAGAACTGTGCAGTGAGCTTTTCATATAAATGGATGAAATCTCCCAGGCTGCCAACCTGAAATTCCAAAGGTGCGGGTAGAGTTGGTCTCTGCCTAGTAGCCCTAGTAGTGGGGCAAAGGGCTCCTTGGGCTCTAAAAAACCAATTTGTGTTTCAAATACCTCTGGAACTTGACACCTGACGCCACCTCCTCCCAGGGAATCTGAGTAAGTCCTAGAACAGCTTTCTTAAGGAGAGCAGCAGACTCGGCTCTGTGAAAGCTCTGCCTGTTCACCCTCCAGGCTGTAGGCCTGACTGTGGGGGGCAGGGCACCCCCTTTCCATCCTCTGTGACCCGAGGCTGTCCAGCCCCAAGAAGGACACCAGCTCTTCCATTCCCTGTATCTGCAGATCCTGGCCAAACAAGTGTCACTAAAGGACAAGTGTCATTTGGAAACAAAACAAAACAAAACATGAAGACTGTAAAACCCAGCGGGGAAAATTTAACAGATCTTTTGGGCACCCTGGGACAAGGAGACAGATCACTTTGCAAACATAAAAAAATCACAATCGATTTTCTGTGTTTTTAGGTGGACCGAGGGGGTTATCAAGGTGAATATAGACCTCCAACTTTCTGCAACAATCTATTGAACTGGCTTGCAAATGCTGACAGCCTGGGCAAAGCCTTGCCCTCTCCGTTCCAGGAGAGCAGGTGGCCTTTCTATCCAGCGGCTGCAGGGACCTTCCCTGGGCTTTCCCAATATTTCCAGGAAACTCTCCTTCCAGGGTTCTGCCTGGGGAAGGTCTGGGCTCTGCAGCCTGGTGACGCCCCTCCCCCGTGCTGGGCCTGTGCTCAAGTTTCCAGGGCTGGAGGGGCAAGAGCCTGATCAAATGTTCCCCTGTCACATGCAAGGATGGCCTGGCCCTATCCTCTCCTGCAGGTGAGGATGCAGCCGCCTCCAGGGTCTCTGGGTGACAGTGGCCCCATTCCCTGCCCCAGGCTCTCTTGAGCTGGCCCAAGGAGACCGCGACCCAGGTCTTATTGGAGCGCATCACAGCTCCCCCAGTCACGAAGCAGAAAATATCTTTGTCCCTTTCGCTTTAATGTTAGTGGCGCGGAGTGAAAGTGATAAAGGGAGTTAAGAGATGTTCCTTTTGCACTGCCAAAAAGGACCTCTCAGTGCAGCCCGGCCCCCCCCCCAGTCCATGGGGATGCTGTTCCCTGGGACCCGACCTGCGGCCACTTCTCCAGGAGGACCGACACCTGCTGATTGCGACCCACCCCGGAGCGGCGACAGGTGATGCATGGGGTCCGCGCGGCACCCGGGGGTGTTTCCGAGTGTCAACTAGGGCTGCCTGGGCGAAACCTCAGGGTCTCTGCACGCTCGGGCGCTGTGGGTCACACAGGTCGCCTGGGTCCCCTCCTACCTTCACGAAGAGCTCGATCTCAGGATCCCTGTCGTCCCCGTTGGCCGTCGCCGAGTCCGTCATGCCGTCGTCCCGTCCCCGTCCCCGCGCGTCTAGCGTTGTGTTTCAAACCATTCACTCCCAGACCCACGAGAGGTACAGGCGGGGGCTGCACGGTGCAAAGACGGTGACAAGTTCTGATGAGCAACAAGTGCGGCAGTGGCTGCGGTGGCGGGAGGCAGTGTCACCGGATCCGGACTGTCAGCGATCGCCGCGAGCCCAAAATAGCCGAGGCCGGCCGGGGGCGGGGTCAGGGGGACCGGCTCCGCCACTGCCCAGCGGGGACAGAGCCACCACCCCGGGCCTGGAGGGGGTGCTGGAGGAGGGCAAGAGAGGTAGGGACGGGCAGAGAGCCTTCCAGTTTTAAGCACCCCTTCCCCCAGTGCAGGGATGAACTCTGGGCTTTGACGCGGAGCCACACCCTCAGCCTTTGTTACGTTTAGCTCTCTGAGGCAGGGTGTATTTGGGCTTGAACTTACAATCATCCTGCTTCAGCCTCCCGAGGGTGCTGGGAAGTTTTGTGTTACCTGCTCCTACCTCTGAAAGCTCTTCCTGCCCTTATTAGGCTCGTCCAAGGAGGGGCAAGGAGGTTGGAAAGGCCCGGCCTCACGGGACTGGCACACAGGACCTGGCAAGCTGGGGCTTTCTGGTCCTCTGCTGAGCAAACAGAGAGGCAGGGCTGGGTGGTGGGTGGGAGGAGGGGTGGGCCATGGCCAGGTGCCGTTCAGCAAGACAGCAAGCTGTGTGCCATTTATCTGTCCGTTCTTCTGCTGAGGGACGCAGTGTGGCATCCAGGAAACTGGGATATCTGTGTGGTGAAAGTTCTTTCTTCCAGATATCCTGGGGTTGGCTCCACAACCCTTTTCTCTTGGAAATACAGGGTGGGCTTGCCAAGTCCCAGAGTACGAGGCAGGTTTTCTTGTTTTGTTTTTGAAACAGTCTCGCTATGTATTTCAGGCTGATTTTGAACTCACTATGTAGCCCATGCTCGCCTGGAACCCATGGTAATCCTGCTGCCTCAGCCTCCCGAGTGCTGGGATTCTAGGGGTGCACACACCACGCCCAGCTAGAAGTTGTTCTTGGGGCTCAGCACTGTGTGGAGGTCCAAAGCAGAGATGTCAACACACATTTCGATCGTCAGTATCTCTTAGAAATAGTAGCTCACTTGTTGCAGTTAGAATCTGGTCATCTTCTCTGCCTTCTCTTCAAGTAACCCTGATTGTGCTGTGCTTTGCATTATTAATAAAAATATTTTTTCCATGGTTTTATGAAAAAAATTAACTGCTTAATAAGAAAAATATGTAATAGTACTTAGGATGAACCAGGCAAATGTGCTAAACTCTCTCTATATATCTCAATTTGTTTAATCTTGTAAGTAGAGTTATTCACCTGATTTTTACGAGGGGAAACTGAGGCACCAACCGGTTACTGAAGCGACTTGCCCCTCATCATCCAGCTAGGAGATGGTTGTCAGGATTCAGCGGAAGGCGGGCTGTTGAGTCTACGTGCTCGCACTCTGTCAGCTGTCTCTCACTGACTCAGTGCACTGCACAAGCATGGCTGCCATGGTCTCCTGGAGCTTACAGTCCATGTCGGGCTGACATCATGTGATGGGGAACCAGGACTGTCACAGGGGCCAGGTAGAGTCGGGATCTGAAGGGTCTCCAGAGTACATGCACTGAGGGCTTGACAGCTGGCCCACGGCTGTCGGAGGTGCTGGCCCTGTGAGAGGGAAGCCTAAAGGGAGGCAGGTGGCACCCACCCTCGAGAGAATTAGGGACCCTGGTCCTCGTCTTTGTCTTTTTGTAGGCCACATGGGAAGTGCGGCTCCTCCACTACAGCCCTGCCATCAATCCTGTGCCACCATAGGCCAAATGATTGGGGCGACTGGTCATGAATGGGAACTTCCAATACCAAGAGCGAAAAGCACCCTTTCCCTTTTCTATGTTGACTTCTCTCAGATATACTGTCACGCTGCTGGCATGCCAGCTCACACAGACAGGCCACGTAGAGATACTGTTCACTGCAGTGAGAGGGAAAGAGATAAAGGCTCCCAAAAGGTCCCGCATCTGATCAACAAAGAAGGCGAGGCCTCCTGACCACGCCATGCAGCCTGCCTCTCTGCAGACTCCGTGTGCCCCTGCTCACTGAGGAGAGCACCCCCAAGCCCACCTGTAACACCTAGCACATGACAGCTCTGTCCAGAGGAAGTGTAATTTCTTCTTGGTTTCAGGCTTACATCACCAAAACCCTTAGATAAACAATTGCCTCCCCAGCCAGCATTCCAAGCCAGTGACAACGTGCTGCAAAGAAGGACCAAGGTGACAGAGGGAGCAGGTACCTCCCTGCATGAAGGGCAGGCTCGGCCCTTCCCGACGCTGGCCTGTAGACAGCATTTTTAATCGCAGTGTAGCAAGAGCATATAAAATGATAGGGACAAAAGAGCTGTGAGAGACATTTAAAGTGAAAACTGCTTTAGAGGAATGCTAGATCATTTCTTTGGGTATGATGTAAGCAATGTGTGGTGTGACCTCTTTCTCCCAAATTTCAGAATTGGCAGAGCTAACCCCTACCGTTATATCCTCTCCACATATCTTCTACTAATGGGAAAATAGAAACTTCCGTTCTAATCACAATTTCTTAAAAATATTTTCCATTTGGACATCCCTATATTTGGATACTTTTGGTACTATAGACCTCCTTTTGCAAAATTAAAAGAAGAAAAAAGAGAAGGAGACAGAAAGGGAGGGAGGGAAGGAAGATTTATATGATTGTTGAAAGCCAGAATTATATCTGATATGAGTTTTGATATATTTAGTTTCCATAATATGACAACTCTAACATAAAGAGCAAAGTATAAAGGGTAGTTGCAGTTTTCTTCACTGGAAATAGTGAAGTATTAACCATAGGTGTGCTGAGAAGTTAGATACACCTATTGTCACCCCCCAAATAACTGTGTAAGTTATACAAAGACATATCATAAAAACTAGACTAATAGGTAAGTTAAAGTAGAATGACAAGATATAGTTGATGTAGGAGCCAGGAAGGGGAAGCACAAAAAAGTGCAAATTAAAAGTACAACAGGAGCCAGACTCAGCAGTGCATACCTGTAGTCCTATCACTACAGGGGTGTCGTGGGAAAGCCACAGGTTCAAGGCCAGCCTGGAAACATAGCAAGACACTGTCTGAAGTAAAATAAAAGACAAAATGCCTAAACAAACCATATCAATACTTAACACTAAATATAAATAACCTAAATGCATCAATTAAAACCTGAAGATTTTTAGGTCAGCTAACCAACCACAAAAAACCCAACTATATGCTTTTATAAAAATCATTTCAAACATAAGGATATCAGTAAGTTAAAAATAAAAGGATAGAATAGGTAGCCCTGCCATGCAAATGTGAATCAAAAGAAAGCTAGTGGCCATGTTAATATCAGTTGAAACAAACTTCAGAACAAGCAAATTATCAGGTGTAAAGAGAGATATTTTGGGCCAGGGATTTAGCTCAGTGGTTCTGGCACCTACCTTGCAAGCATAAGGGCCTGAGTTAGATCCCTGGTAACCACACACAACAATGCTGGGCGTGGTAATTCACGCCCACCAGCAACCAGTACCACTTACACAGTGCTGGGTGTGATGCCTGTAATCCTGGAACTCGGGAAGCAGAGGAAAGAGGATTGCTATGAGTTCGAGGCTTGCCAGGGCTACGAAGTGAGCTCAGGGCCAGCTCGACTTACAAAGTAAGACCCTGTCTCAAAAAAACCAAACCAAAACAAAACAAAAAACCCCAAACTCAGAGATGTCATAGCAGTAAGAGAGTCCGTTCATCAAAAACAAAACAAAAAAAACAAACAAAAAACTTTATTAGGTGTGTAGGCATCTAATAACATGGCTTCCAGATAAAGGAAAAACTGATGTAACTGAAAGGAGAAAGAGAAAAATACACAGTTATAGTCTGAGATTTTATGTCTCCTTTCCTGGTGTTTGGTAGCCCAAGCAGACAAAAAAAAAAAAAAAAAGATCATAGAAGGCCTAAACAACACCATCAGTTGAACTTTACATAATAAATAGTTACAGAATATCCTACCAATTCAACAGTAGGATATATGTTATTTTAAGTATCTGTAGAAGATTCACCAAAATAGACCCTATTGTGGATCACAGAATAAACTTTTAAATTTAGAGTAAAGTCACACAAAATATTTTCTGACTGGCATCAAGTAGGTCAACTTGGAAATTAAGCAACATACTTTAAGAAATTCATTGATTAATAATGGAGTCTCAAGTATTGTCATAGTCCCTTTCTTTCTCACAGGAACAAAATACCTGACATCCACAAATTAAATGAGGAGAGGTTTGTTTTGTCTCAAGCTTCAGAAGTTCCAGTCCATGAGCAGGCTTAGCCACTGAAATGGCAGAGCAGCAGGGTCTGGGTGGGGGAAAGCTGCTCACAGTATGGTGTACATAGGTGAAAGGTGAAAGGTGAAAGGTGAAACAGAGTCAAGGGAGGAGCTGAGGAGGGAGCTATACTCTCCCAAGCCACGCCCCTCATCAGGCCCCGCCTCCGAAGAGCGAGTCAGCCTCCATAATCCAGCCACCTTCCCAGAGCCCCCACCTCTGAGCTTGTGAGGCTCTTAGGTCACATCTAGATACAAACCAAAACAAATGTAATTTGGAAACATTTCAAAATGAATGTACAACGTACTAAAATTTGCAGAATACCAATAAAGCAGTGTAATCTAGAGGTAAATTTGTACATGGAACACTTATCTTAGAAAAGAGTAAAGGTCTCAAAAAAGATTTCACCGTAAGAAACTAGAAAAAGGACACCTTGCTCTATAGAAAGTAAACAAAAGGAGTAAAATAATAAATACAAGAACAGAAATTAAGAAAATTGAAAAGATTAAAGCAGTGGAGGAAAGAAATCAATTCAGAAGTTGCCTTTTGTAAAAGACCAATAAGTAGATAAGCATCTAGAGATTTTACCAAAATAGAGCTAACGTGTTACCAATTTCAGGTATGAAAAATAAGCTATCAAATACAAACTCCACCGACTCAAAGGATAGTAAGGAAATGCTAGAAACAATTCTCTAAACATAAATTAGACCATGTCACTCAAATGGACAAAATTTTGAAAGACACAAGCTAACAAAACTCACCCAAGAAGCAGTAGATAACATGAAGAGTTACATATCCATTAAAGATGTTAAATTCATACTTAAAACCCTCAAAGAAAAACCTCCAGGCTTCAGATATCTTCATTAGTGAATTTTACCAAAGACTTAAGAACAAATAATTTTATGTAATTTCTTTTAAAAATGAAAAAAAGGAAGAATCAAAGGACTCATTTTAGGATTTGTAAGGTATTTTCACAATTCAAAGATTAAAAAAAAAAACAAAAAACCTGAAAAAGACAGGCAAAAGTTCAGAACAGAGCAAACATTTTACCAAAAAACTCTCTGGTGAACCAATACATGAAACTATGCTCTCTGCCATTTAGAGATATGTAAATGAAGAGAGAGACTTTAATATACCTACCAGAATGGTTCAAGTCTGCGTGTCTGACAGTCCCACATGCTGGAGAGAGTTCAGAGCAACTACACCACTCTCCTACACTGACAGCAGGACTGCAGTGTCATCCTGGACAACAGCTGAGACACGGTATATAAACTCAAATGTACTCATCCTATACAAACCTTACTGTGCCCTGGGTGTTCTTCTAGAGAAATGAAAAGTTAGACTCTGACACAACTCTGAATGCGAACATTGATAGCATCATTCATTAGTCATAATTCTTCCAAATTGGAAACAAGGCAAAAGTCCTTTAATGACAAAATTAATAAACATATTGGAGTGTATCCACACAACTCTTTCCGTAAGGGGGAATGAAATGGTAAATGAAAGCCTGGATAAACCTTAGATGCACAAAACTGGCTGAAAGAAGCCCATCTCAAATACTGTAGCTTCATTTCCATGACAATGTTCAGAAGAAAAAAATGGAAATTCAAGGTGGAGAGAGGATGGCAGCAGCCAGGACTGGGTAGGGGAAGGTGTGATGGTAAAAGATGGCAAGAAGTTTTCTCAGGGGTGAGCCCTGCTCCTCCCGTTCGTGTGGGGGTCACATGCATGTTTGTATGCGTTAAAGTGTTAGGAACTACATTAAAAAAATCATGCATTTTCTGTGTATAGAGTATTAAGGTGACCAAAATTCTTAAAAAATTGCAAACACTGTCAAACCCACTTTTGAGTCCTGTATCTCTCTTCTGGCTGTTCTGTGCTTCCTGTCTGTAACATCAGGCCTCATTCTATCCTTAACTTAGGCAAGGTAAAATGGTCTTTTAGTCTAGGAGAAATGAGGTTCCTAGTTATAGCTGATCAAATAAAAAACAAAACAGAATGAGTATATTTAGACTTTCTATTTAGGTGCACATGCGTATGGAGAATGCGGATGTATAGGCTGAAACAGTGACAACCTCTCTAGGGAGGCGTTCTACACATGCTCCTCAAACCCAGCATGGATCTCAACATACCCTGCCTCACAAGCCCAGCTTCTGTGCAGGGTGGGAGGAATTACTAATAGGAATTAAAGAAGGTTGTCCTGCCTTAGTTTCCTACAATTCTCAGGAAATCCCAGGACTTGAAGTTACACTGAGGGAACTGGTGGGTTTTGATGACAGCTACCTGTTGCGTGGCTGTGGGAGGGCACCTCGTGAGTCCTGAAGGGGCGCATTTGCATGACGTCACAGCGGACTGTATGAGAGGACCAGGGTTGGTCACTGCTCTCTCTCGGTTTCTTTGTCCAATGATGTACCTTGAGTATGCGCATTATTATCAGGGATCTCTGTCCCCACAGCAGTTGGCTCCTGGTGCTCAGCAGAGGGAGAGGCTGGGATCAAAGCCAAGAGCCCTGTCCACAGCCACCGTGGGGGACTTGTGCTCACATCATGTGAGTGTCTGTTGTGTACCAGATACTGCGTGCTTGTCCTCAACCCTTTGAGAACATATAGGGCGTGTGTCACCTGCTGGTGACAAAGCAGTCTTAGTCATCTTAGTCCCTGTATCATGCAGGGGTGGGCTGGTTTGTGTCTTCCTCACAGAGGGGAAAGCTCCTGGAGGCCAGGAGTCTAGATTTGTTTCTCTCCACGATCTACTGAATGTCCCTGTAAACAGACTGGTAAACCACTGATAATGGGATGAATCAGGAGCAGAGAACCGGCCCTTCTTCTGTTCAGTCACCTCTGTTTGGGGTTCTGTCTGTACATCAGTGCAGTGATATTACCGTTTTTTATGAGCCTAATTTGAACTAAACTTAGTGAAAGGTTATGAAGTAATGATAATGGGGCCGGGGAGTTAGCTCAGTGGTTCCAGCGCCTGTCTTGCAAGTACTAGGACCCGGGTTCAATACCCCGGTAATCACATACCATACTGGGTGTGGAGACTCATGCCCAGCAGCAACCAGTGCCACATACCACAGTGCCAGGCATAGTGGCTCATGCCTGTCATCCCAGCACTCGGGAGGCAGAGGCAGGAGGATTGCTGTGATGTGAGTTGGAGGCTGAGTTCAGGGCCAGCCTGAACTACAAAGTGAGACCCTGTCTCAAAAAACCTTAAAAAAAAAAAAAAAGTTAAAACTTACTAAGAGTCTACCATGTGCAAGGAGCTCTGTATCCCTTACTTACTTCATCTCTGTAATAACCAACCGGATGATGTCATGTTATTAGTCTCATTTCACAAATGAGGAAAGCAAAGACTTAATGAGACCAAGTAATCTGCCCGAGGATAGTTACAAACAGCGTTGGTGCTCTGATCTCCATCCTGAAAGCCTGTGCTGTTAACCACGCGCCTTTCCTCGGTGGACAGGGACGTGCATGCTGCAGACACCTAGTGGCTCCTGTGGCCTGGGTCGGATCTGCGAAGGGCTGGCCTGGGATCAGGAATGGGCAGGCTTGGAGGGGAGTCAACAGTTCTGCCTCAAGGAAGAGAGGCCTGGGGTCGAAGTGAAGACAGGAAACATGATGGCCAAGTGATAGCACACAAAAATCTAAAAATATCCAGCTCTAGAAAAAGGAAACTACAGATGTCGAAGACAGGAGAGGAGAGATGTCAGGTCTCTCTTAGGTCACCATGGATTCTGGGCAGGAGTGATGATCCAATGATCGTCCTCCCTCAAGGGCCAACCTCTTACTTTAACACTGGCAAGATCACATAAAAATACAACCATTATGCTAAAATATCTTGGAAGGGATCCAAGATAAAGATACGTAACATGATTTGCTAAAAATGCACACAGCTGTGGACTAGAGCTGCTCTGATCTGAGCATGTGATTTTCTCTGGGCTGCATGTCCCATCAGGCCAAACAGCCGGAGCCGGGCTTTAACAACTTTTGGGTGTGGTAGGAATTTTTCACAAAAACATAGGAAGTGGGCAAATGCTTTGACCACACCAAGCTCTGAAAGAACAAGTCATCTAAGGGCTCTGTGGCTTTCCCTGGGGATTTGCACCTTCTCCATTCACAGCCTGCTGGGCTCCTCAGCAGTGGGCAGGGGGCTTGTGTTGGTCAATCCCAGAACATTCCTCGAAAATGTGCCTGAAACCATTTTCTCTCTGCTGGACTCATGGAGAACTTGAGTACAGAGCTGCGGCTCCATCGGCCACCTCAAGACGGGGCCTGATATGAACCAAGCTGTGAGGGCAAACTCAGCTCAAGACTGGGGGACAGGAAGGCCAGCTTCGGATGCCCTTTTGAGTGATGAGACTTATGGGCGTCCAAACGGACACCACTGGAGTTTTCTGTCCTGATGGTCAGAACCCCTTTTTGGCTTAGACCATCATGAGCTGGATTTTCTAGCATCTGCAACTGGAGATTTATATCCTTATTAACTAGAACCTTCAGTGAGTAAAGAGGGCCCTTGGTATGAGTCAGTTCCTGATTTAAAAAACAAACAAACAAACAAAACACAACACTGGGTTTTGTCAAATGAGCATGCGTCAACCACCCAGTGATGCACTTTTTAAACAGTGCTACATCCTGGTCAGTGAAAGGTATTATTTTTGAAGTTACAGATTCTCATAAAAATATTGCATTGCGCCGGAAGATTCTTGAGTTAAGATAGAAAATGAAAGTGAAAATGTGCTCAGAGATTGCCAGAGAAATTCCAGAGAAAGACTACATGTGAAAGACTTGGGCCCTACTGGCAAAGAGCTCTCAGTCCTCAAAGTGCGCATGGGGTACTCCCAGCCTTCATCCTACGTCTAGCTGAGCAGACACAATGCACCATCGGGAGAAGCTGCAAGGAAGCTCACAGTGCTGGTGGTGGCTGGTCCTCACCAAAGCTGTCACAAGTAGAAGATGAGATGGCATGGGCTCGTACCAGCTGTGTCACAGAGTAGTCCTGTCCCTGTTTCTATGGATTATGGTCACATCCACTAGTCTACAACCACCTATCATACATCACCATTCTTGGGAATGCTA
Source organism: Petromus typicus (assembly GCA_004026965.1). Taxonomy (NCBI): domain Eukaryota; kingdom Metazoa; phylum Chordata; class Mammalia; order Rodentia; family Petromuridae; genus Petromus; species Petromus typicus. Next base: position 21,891 of record PVIR01021434.1, read on the forward strand.
GGCAGCCCTGGGAATGAAACAGGTGTGGACAGCCATGCCTGGGGGGGGAGGGGTCTTCCAGTCTGTTGTGGGAAACAAGGTAAGACACAAGCAAAGAAAGAAACATATACATGTAAATGGATGCGGCCCAGGGAAAGAATGTGATGGAGGGAGGTCCAAGGAGAAGTCTCTCTGATAGAATGACTCAAAGCCCAGACTGGAAAGGTGAGCAGAGCAGTCATTAGAACACTGAGGGGGGAGAGCATGTGCAAAGGGCCTGGGGTAGGAGAAAGCCGATGGCCTGCCTCGGACTCCCCCCTGGGATCCTGACATGTCTTCATGGTAGGGTCACATTTTCACCTTCCCCTCTGTTACTAGTCGCAAGACATATCTTTGGGGAAACTCGGTGGTGGTGTAAAGGTGGCAGTAGTAATGGTGACACAGATCTCACTGATGGTGCTGCTGACAAAACCGATGGGTCTGGGCTCAGTGGCAGTGAGGCTGGTGGAGGTTGCATGGTTAAGAGGCAGGGACAATGAGGAGGGACATGGGAATGGGGATGATGGTAAAAGGTATTGGTTTTGGTTTTCCTTGTGAAGGAAATGATAATAGTAAGGCAGTAGAGAGAATGCTGTTGTCGGTAAAAAAGCTAAAATGACCCAGGTTAGCTATAAATGGAATGCTTACAATTCAGTGTTACTTGTCACTCACAATTTAGTGTTGCCTCTTATTGAGTCTTTCTAGAAAGCAGACCAGCACCACTCAGCAAAAGACATAACACGCTCTACATTCTGATGCAGAAATTGAACTCTCGGGAATATACATCAGGAAAACACCTCCAAATTTAAAAATGGTCTGGAAAGAGTATAGTAGTGTTATTTGTAATTGGGAACAACCCAGACCTCAACAATAGGGAAATGACTAAGCAGATCAGAATACATCAGAGTCATGGGATAATGTCATGTAGCAGTTCCAGATGACAAAAAAGGAAAAATCTGGATTAGAACAACAACAACAACAAAAATCTAGATGTTCCCATGTTGTGCATTTTTGTGTTTTACCAGAAGATAGAAGGAAATACAGATGCATGAGTGCACAGAAAGGACTACAAAGGCATGTATATTTGTATGAGTATAATGAAAATGTCATATAAGTTAGGCATTTTTCTTTGGTAAATTCAGGCTCAGTGGACCCATGGACATATTGCTGAAAACACTGTGGTTGAACTTCAGGCTCCATCAGCCCGGTTAACTGGACCCTCACTGACCAGCTTTGATACGGACCGCCTCACACTCCTCCAGGAGTTCACTTACGTGTCCTTGGGTTACCAATCTTATTTGATCCTCACAATGGTTAATAAGAATTTTCAAGCACAAAATTTTTTCAAAACCGAAAGATCAGAGGTTGTAAAAAAAAATAACCCCCCAAAATCTAGTCATATAGATCTCAGTATATCCCTAATACTTTGCAAGTGAGTTAGGTGTATAGTTGCAGCCCTCTGGTGTTGGTAAAATTTCCAGTTTGGAGACATTAGAGGCCTCATTTCTTCAGCTGTGAGGTAGGAGGAATAAGAATAAATAACCTGTTGGGTTTTTGTGAAGATCAAATGAGGTGCCCATTTGGAATACGTGCAATGTCAGGCACGTAGTGAACGAATGTCTATTCTTATTTGCATTGGGTGGCCTCCCTGTCGCTGCTGTTATGCAGGTGCACAGCCAGGTGGCCAACTCAGGTCCTCTCCCAGAAAGTTCCAGGGCCTCTCAGCCCTGAGCAAAGGTGCTATGTTCCTGCTTCCACTCTCTGTGTCATGGGAGGGTTGACCAGATGACCTGGGCTTTCTGTGACTGCTGCCCAGGATAGCATATGTTCTCTTTTATTGATGTTTGTCTTATGTCAGGAAGGAGAATAAGAAGCTCAAAAATATAAACAAAAATAGGCTTTCCAAAACATTTGTATAAAAATGAAAACATTGATTAAATAAAATAATAAAGTTTACCTTGCTTAAATTTCCAGAACATATTATTAACTACCTCGATGAAAGCATAGGAAGGCTGTATTTATGCCGTCGATGTTAAATGTATCTTTGAAATAATAACTGGTTTATCCAGCAGGTGTTAATTTTTTCCAATAACTTCTCACATGACTCAGGTGTCTGTACTGTATATTTTATGTTTTTTTTCTTACTAGGATTTTCTTATAATTTTTTCATTTCCCTGAATAGGTCCTTTTGCATTCGGTCACAGCTCACTCCCGAGCAGCAGGTGCTTGACCAGGCTCCTTAGCCAGCGGCCAACTCCGGTCCTCCGGATAAAGGCACGGCGGGGGCCACTAGAGGGCGCAGTCCCCCAGTTTGTCCCGGCTTCTGCCTTGAGTTATCGTAGTGGAAAAATGCAAAGAAAAAAACAGGCAGGGAAGGAGTTTCCCCATAGGCAAGACAGACTACATGTGCCCGAGCCCAGAGGGACAATCTCGGATCCTAACTGCAGAGATCCGGAAAGATGGGGCCATCGCTGCCCAGCAGGAAGACCTCGGCCACGCTCTGCATGGATCTGCTCCCGTGTTCGTGCGGCTTTTTTCCAGGTGGCAAGGAGGCTGCCCGACAGGCAGCAGTACATTTGAAAGATGTGTCATTGATGAGCATTTTTACCTTGTAACGTTCCTAGGTCACCCACACACCCCAGTTCGCGTCTTTGTCTCACCGGCGCTGACAGCGCTGGTTGCTGTTACTCCAGACAATGGTGACGTCATGGTGTGCGCTCATTCAGCACCTTCTCTGTGGCAGGTACTGTGCTGGGCAGCTTAAAGCCCTCTGTGCACTCATTCCTTACAACATCTTATCAACTGTGTAGCCACCCGCTATGCTTCTAAACACCTGCACTGTATAGGAAGGGTAGGGCTGGATTTCAGATCGAGAAAGGTTTGGGAGGGCAAGGTGTCACAGTTACATTAATTTTGGTGCTTTCATGCTGCCAAGTCTGATACCAACAGGGATGCCTCATGTGCCCAGTGCCCGTTCTGTCTGGAAACAGGACAGAGGTGGTGGCTTCAGAGTTGGGGTAACTGCAGCACCTCATGGAGAACAGGATAAACCAGGTCAGAGCTGTGTCGGCCCAGAGAACTAAGACAAAGAATCCCTGAGATGGCCCCTGTGGGCTGTCACTGTGGGCTAAGGGGAGGGCAGCCTGGTGGTCAGGGCTGGGCATCCGCGCCAGCTGCTGGGTGGAGCTTGTGCTCATGTTGGGCCTGGAGAAGAGACTTCCATGGTCACAGCACCAGGACGCACAGTGCTCAGAGCCCACAGCAGGGACGAGCGTGGCAGGCATGGGACAGGCCCTCAACTTCCCGGCTGACACTTTCGCAGGGAAAGTCCAAGTCTTTTTGATTCATATAAAAACAAACACCTTTATAAAACAACCACCTTGAACTGTAGTTGTGCTTTGACGTGACTGCACTTAGCCCACTGTTTTCTAAGAACAGTGACCCGGGAGGGTGTGTGAGGAGCAGTGGAGGGGGGTGTGAGCAGGAAGCAGGTCAGAGTCTGTGGCCCTGGAGGACATGTTTGACCTGCATCAGCACCACATTTGAGAGCCAGCCTGTCCAGAATGTGTGTGTCAGGAGATACGACAGACACCAGAGATCCGAATTCTTTTGCTTTTGGTTTTGATAAGAACTTTCAGGGCAAGGCAAAAGGTAAATGGAGACTCGGTGACCTCTGTCTTCCTCTGGACAGCAGAACCCACTAGCTGGGGCAGGAAGGTGATTTTTCCCATACAGCCTGCATGGGAAGGTTCTAGGGACTTTGATTAAACACTCATCTGCTTTTCTCAAGCAGTTTGTTTCTTGTATGCTGTAGAGTCGTAGAACTTATAAAAATGTGCATCCAGCAGCTCCTAGGATTATACCAGAGTTAATAAAATCTGTAATCTATTTTTCCCATCATGGGTGCCTAAGAAAGTGAAAGATTGGCAGATTGAATTAAAAATCACCAGGCAATGAAAATCATATTCTGAAAGACTCCACTCGTGGGCATCTGGTTTCCCAGGATCCCACTGGGCCTGGCACACTCCACATAAATAAATCACTCGAGTTTGCTGACCTGGAGCCCTGAGCCGGCCACACCCCCTGCCCAGTAAAATGCCCTCTTGCATTTTTTATGCCACACTGAGAGTCTGTGTCAAGTTTCCACCAAGTATGCCAGAGGAATTAACTGCTTCTCTGTAATAGGCAGTTCCCAGAGGTCAGAAAATAGACAAATTTGAAAACGATTAAAGTTATTATTTTTTAAAATATCTCTGCTTCAATGTACTGCCTTTTACATTTTCAGAAAAGACTGGCTTCTAGAATTTCACCATCTGGCACAACTGACTGAAACTTACTTTATTTAACATGATAATAGTCAAGGTATTATGATCTTCCTGCTCTGTCCCCTTCTGTCTGCTGGTAGCTATGCGGATCCCCTTCCTGGGGTGGGGAGGGCTGGGATGAGTCACCCTGGGCCCACAGAGTGACCTCAGGGAGCACAGAGATGCCCAGAGCCCTGGCCTGGGCTCCGTGACACTGGGGACCGGACCCCTGGTCCCCTGGGCACCGCGTGGTCTTCCTGGGGTGGTTTCTAGAAGTTTCTTCCTGCCTTCAGGTTTATGGTTCAAACAAGGCACCTGAACTGAGATTACTGAACTGGATGAAAATGTATTTAATCATTATTAAAATTCAAGGTCACTTTTTTCGTTAAAAAAGACATGCTTTTAAAAGGTAGTAAGTGATTATGAATTATAGCTAGTCCTAAAAATATTGAAAGAGACAAAGAAACAGAAAATGATACGCACTTCTGAGGCCTCTGTGGCAGTACCCCCACCACCGTTAGCAGTGCTAGTTTTATACAAAGTGGGTTTTTCTTTATGTCTTAAAAAATTCAGGTTGATTCTGTGTTGCCTGTTGGATTCCAGCATAACACTCTGGTCGTCCACCTCTTATTTTTCCCTCCTGCAAAACAATAATCATGGAAGTTCTAACATTCTGATCAGTCTAGGATTAGGCATTTTCTAAACGTCATAGAAGCCTGCGTGCTCCATCGAGCGCAGTCCCTTCAAAGACCCTGTTGCTCACCCAAGCCTGTTCTGACGTGCAGTTGGGAACGTACCCCATGCTGCTTTTGACAAAGACCATTGGAAACAGAGTCCACTTAGAGCAGCTGCAACGTTCTTCTATTCATAGGAGTGATGTCCTTAAGTAGAAGCATGTAACAGGAGGTGGGTGTTCCTAGCACACAAGCCACAGGATGTCGTCACCTGTCCTTACTGCACCTGGTAGGAAGGGTGAAGGCCAGCTTCAGCCTTCATTCCTTCCATTGTGTTATTATCCTGCCGGTGCAGAAAGGGAAGAGGTTTAGAACTCTGCGCCCTAATCCTAGGGGACTTGTGACAGTTACAACTCAAAGACCAGAACTTTAGGGTGCACTGGTCCCATCCCAGTCCCAAGGGACCCACCATTCTGTTCATATGATCATCGGTTTTGGTAAAATCCGTCAACGTAAGCTCTTCAAGATGCAATTGGTTAAGACACTGCAAGTTAGGCTTCTGTTATGCTTCATCTAGTACAGGTAGTATTGGGGTAGCCAAAGGCATTTCGGAGATGTCACCGAATCAGAAGCTAAGTTTAGTGTCTGTGAAATGTACCTGTGTAGACTCAAGTCATTATGGTAATAGGCATAGTATTATAGATTGTCCTGCTGAAAGACTGGCTTCCAGAAATATACCAACACCCATTGTGCTGACTTAGCCCAAGTCCTGACCCAAGAGAGGTCATAAGGAAATATAATAGATCATATGGTGCTAGTACTAGAAGTACTCATGTAATGGAAAAGGATCGAAGTCTGACATATATAGAGCTACAACCTGTGTGAATTGCAACATAAATAGTTACAAAAATGCAAGTAAGTAACTATGAATATTTTCATTTTGCATCCCAATGACTATTTTGGTTAATACTAAAACCAGATTTTGACAGCTCCTGATAATGGAGGAAATATATTTACTTTCTCTTCTCTCATAAATAAGAATATTACAGAATTATCAAATGGAGATGCAATCAAAGTATATGCTGTACAAAAACTCAGAATAAAAATGTTATAGGCAAACATTGGGTACTTAAGAATATTAATTTACTTTTCTGGATTTTTTAAATCTGGGGTATTATGAATATAATTTTTATAGTTTGATTTCTTTTTTTTTTAATTTTTAAAAATTTTTTTAAAGGTTTTTTGAGACAGGGTCTCGCTTTGTAGTTCAGGCTGGCCTTGAGCTTAGCCTCAAACTCATCACAGCAATCCTCCTGCCTCTGCCTCCCGAGTGCTGGGATTACAGGCGTGAGCCACCACGCCCAGCACTGTGGTATGTGGTACTGGTTACTGCTGGGTGTGAGTCTCCACACCCAGTATAGGTATGTGGTTACCAGGGATCGAACCCGGGTCCTTGTGCTTGCAAGACAGGCGCCGGAACCATTGAGCTAAATCCCCGGCCCTATAGTTTGATTTCTTATTCTAAAAATTTGCTCTGTATCAAATTCTATATTCATAATTTGCACACAGATGTGGAGCATAAGCTTCTGTTCCTACAAATCCTAGGTCCACCCCATTGCCCACTGTGCCTGGCCTGGAAACACGTCCACACTCCTGGTGTCACATGTCCTGCCTGTCCCTGGCTCACAAACAGCTCCTGGCCTATTTCCTCCCAGCCCATCTGCTTATAGTAAATGGGCTCTGTGATACAAGCCTCACCTGGAGTGCTGTCTGCCTTTCCCTACCCAGAGGTCACCCCTCAACCTCTGTCAAACCCCTGCTCTGTTCTTCTGGTTCTGCTCCAGCCCCGGTCAGAACTCAGCCTTCTCCTGGCTAGCTCTCCTGGCTGGCAGTGGGGACCAGACTGAGCTATGCAGCCAATGGGAAGCTGGGAATAGGCTCAGGTCACTTGGCTCTGGGGAAGAGCTGGCCTGGAGCCTGGAGGGCTGGGTCAGTAGGTGGTTCCGTGGTGGCTTCACCTCAGGACAGGGAAGGGGCCTCTGCGTGATGGGACTTGATGCTAAAGGTCAGGTTAAATCTAATTTGAGAATTCAAATTTGGGAATTTGAAAACCAGAGAGGTCAGAGGCCAGAGAAGCAAACAAAGGAAGTTGGTGTTCTGAAGCACTTTCCCAAAGGGTCCTATCTGAATTTCCCCTGCAACTCCTCAGCTAAGGTAGATTGGGGAAGATAAGAGATTGATTCCAGCAATGTTCTTTTGCTTTGCAAAGGAAGGTTGGAAAGACTGATTAGGACTGTTCAGTGGGTAAAACAGGGAGAAATCCTGGACTAGATCATCATCACCATTCTTTCCTCATTCATGGGTGGGTGGGTGGATGGATGGGTAGATGGATAGACAGCTATCCAGGGTGGGTGGGTAAGTGATGGATACAGAGGGTGGATGTGTAATGGAAGATGGATGGTTTTCATCCTCCAAAAGTTTTTTTTTTTTTTTAGGTTTTTTTTTTTGAGACAGGGTCTCGCTTTTGTGGTTCAGGCTGGCCC
>PVIR01021435.1:0-29105 GCA_004026965.1 Petromus typicus
CTGCTCCCACTGTCCCCGCTGTGGTTGCATTCACTTTCACCTTTCCCTACCGCGTTTCTCCACAGCTCCAGAAGCCTCGATTTAGAACATTCAGTTCTGCTTACTTTGAGCTAACCAATGTATTCTGCACCTTTGTTCTTCTCAGTCCATACCAAAGCTCACCTTTCCAGGCGGGTTACTAATCGGCTGCAGTCCTGGTTTCATGAATGTTCCTAAGATCAAAGGTACTCACACAGCAATGAAGAGTGGAAGTCTGGCAGCAGAATCCATTTTTAATCAACTAACAAATGAAAATCTCCAGTCAAAGACAATAGGTATGAAGTTCTTATAGGAAGTAAAATTGTCAGGTTAGATCTGTTTCACTTGACATCCAAAGATTGTTTTGCTTCTGTCCCTTTCTACAGAATACTAAGATATGTGGTGCACACAAAGCAGACAAACACACGAGTTACTCTGAAGGCTTAGAGCCATGGAATTCTAAAACAGTGATTTCTCAGACCGGAAGCTGGTTGGTTGCTGGGCATGGTGACACATGCCTGTCACCCTAACGCTTGGAAGCTGAGGCAGGAGGACTCTAAGCTGGTGACCCAGCTGGACAACTTAGGGACTTAGCAAGACACTGCCTTGAACTTCTTTGACAAGGGAGTGGAGGGGGCTGACGCAGCTCAGCGTGAAGGTCCTGGTCCCAAGCCCCAGTCCTGCAGAACCCTCAAAAAATAGACCAGTAGGAGCCAGGGACTTAGCTCAGTGCTTCCACTACCTGCCTCATAAGCACAAGATCCCAAGTTCAATCCCCAGTACCACCTACCACCTACCACAATGCCAGGCGTGGTGGCTCACGCCTGTAATCCCAGCACTCAGGAGGCAGAGGCAGGAGGATTACTGTGAGTTCAAGGGCAGCCTGGGCTACAAAGGTGAGTTTAGGACCGGTCTGAACTATAAAGTGAGACCAGTGGCCACCTCCTCCCCAGATTCCACTCCAGATTTGCCAGCTGTGCATTTCTGTCATGTCCACGAGGTGTACACACCAAGATGCCTCACAGATGCCAAGGCCCCTTTTGGGCGAGAGCAGAGCAGCTTTACAGAAGGCAGCACAAGCCCGACCCTTAGTAGGCGCTGAGGCCTGCACAGGGCCTTGGTGCTGCGATGAGCAGCCAGCCAGCACCTGCCCTCCGCGGAGGCCTGTCTGCAGGCTTCAGGCGGCCAGCCTTCCTCAGGCCTGTGTTCCTGGCTTGGCTGCAGCTCTCCCTGTCCCCTCCAGCCTCACTGAACCTGCCACGCGCCATCTGTGGCCCTGCCCACAGCCTCCCCGCACGCCCTCTGCCTGTGCGCAGGTGGCTCCCCCTCCAAGTGGCCCTGCTGGACTGGATGCCACACTCAGTGCCACCACCGCCCCGCTTTCATCCAGCAAAGGCATCTAGTCTGCCTCCTGTCACTAGGACGGGAAGTCCTCGCAAGCAAGGGCTTTGTCCATCCTGAATGCTGAGTACCTGGCAGCCTCACAGATACTCCATAAATGTTATTCCTCACACTCACAGATAGCAGATGCCTCTGTGATTGGAACTGAGTTACGTGGGTGCTGGGGACACAGCCCAGAGGTACAGTAAGAGCTTAGCATGTACAACGGCCGACAGTTTGATCCCTGGCACTACAGAAAAAGCAGCTTGGTTGTATGTTCACGTCCTCACAGGATGCAGGCCTGTTGCACAGGAGCAGAACGTGGGAAAGGCAGCGGCGATTCAGGAAAGAGAGAATAGGCAAGGTGGCTTTTGAGTCGAACTTTTTCCAGTTTTCTTGTCAAGTGATATCTTGTACACATAGTACCAGCCAGTGTGTCGTAGGGGAAAGGAGTGTTTGTGAGGGAGGGTGGGGCCAGGACAGGAATCAGTGAAATCGTCAGCACAGTTCATGAAAGACAAGGAGAAGAACCAATGTGTGTACAAGGTTTAGGAACCCTGCTCCCCCAGCCTCTGCCGCCCTCTCCACTACACATCTCCCGGGTCCTCTCATGAAAAGGATGCTGGTCACGTTGGGTCAGGGTCGACTCTTCCAGATGTTAATGAGATCTGCATCTTTACCCTTTTATGACGTCATGGTCTGAGGTCTTGGGATTTGAAATTCAAAAGTATTTTTGCAGGAACACATATCAGCCCCCAACATTAGAAGTAGTTTTGGTGATGAGTTGTAGACACTTTTATAGATCGCATGAACCTAGAATCTTTATTTTCCAAGGAATCAAACTTGGGACCTTGTATTTGCTAGCCATGCTTATCACCACTAAGCTATATCACCAACCCATGAATCTAGAATTTTTAAGCTTTTCATATTTACTAAGTCTTCAAACTGACTTTTCATGCTGTTACGAGTATTCAGAGCTGGGATACAGCCTAAGAGAGCACTGGCCCAGCATGCACAGTCCCTGGGCTCAATCCCCTGCATAGCCCAAAAGAAATCAAGTGCTTCTCAACAAGTGTGTTTCAGATCGTCCTTTTGGAAGACCCAAACGTTCATGTGACTCTTTGACAGTATCACATCACTGACTGCTGAGGAATTAAGGTTCACCCATCAGTTATTTCAACAACATTGCTTTCATGTACCTGATATAATCTGACACCTACCATTTTACTTTTTAAATAAAAGGGCTCCATGTACCTGAGTATGAGGACAATTTAAAGAAATCTTGGGTATGGAAAGAGCTATATTCTGTTAGAAATATAAGGCCGTCCTGCCATGGAACCCTGGGCGTGTACGGAGGGATGATTTACACCGGAATATTCTACTGGATTCTGAGAGGGCTGGAGCCATGGACTCTAAAACATAAAGGTAATTCAGTCATATTTCAGAATGTATAAATGACACAGTTTTCATGAGAAAGTGATCTTGTCTATTAATGTTTCCAACGAGACATTTTTTGGGAGGGGATAGTTTTTTGAGACAGGGTCTTGCTTTGCAGTTCAGGCTGGTACTGAACTCAGCTTTGGACTCAGCAGTCCTCCTGCCTCTGCGTCCCAGTGCTGGGATTGCAGGAGTGAGCCACCACACCCAGCACTGTGGAATGTGGTTCTGATTGCTGGTGGGTGAGTCACCGTGCCCTGCTTTATGGTATGTGGTTACCAGGGTTGAACTCGGGCCCTTATGCTTGCAAGACAGGTGCCGGAACCACTGAGCTCAATGCCCGGCCCTGGTGCATATTTTTAAGCTTTTATAATATGTTTATGAAAGTACTTGGAAGAGGCAGCGATCACTGGTAGAGGATGGATGTGGCATGTGTGAGGCCTGAGCTCAATCTCTAGCATGAAAAATTACTTGAAAACTTGTTTTTCAATTGTCTTCCTGGAAATTGTGGAAGGTTCTGACTCTGATCAGCTGAGACCAGCCAAGGATTGCACGCCGATCGAGTATCCCAAGCCTGATGGCAAGATCAGTTTTGACCTCTTGTCATCGGTGGCTCTGAGTGGCACCAACCATGAACATGACCAGCCAGCTCACCTAACCCTGAAGGATGACAGCGTACCCGTAAACAGAAACCTGTCAGTGTATGATGGGCCTGAGCAGCGCTTCTGTCCTGCAGGTAATGGCTTCCTTCCCATCCTAAGTGTTCATATAGATATTTGGTTCAAATGTTTTAGAAATAATGCACTACTCTGTTTTTTTTGAGACAGGGTTTTGTTTTATAGTTCAGGCTGGCCCTGAGCTCAGACTTGAACTCACAGCAGTCCTTCTGCCACTGCCTCCCAAGTGCTGGGATTACAGGTGTGAGCCACCACACCCAGCCAGCCTTGTTGTGTGTGGTTACCAAGGATGAACCTGGGCCCTAGTACTTGCAAGGCAGGCACCCCGGCCCTGCACTGCTGTTATTTTAAGAAACTATTTCCCACTTGGCATGGTGTTGTAAACTTGTAATCCCAGCACTCAGGAGGCTGAGGCAGGACTGCCTTGACTTTGAGGCCAGCCTGAGCGACATCGTGAGTTCAAGGCCAGCCTGACCTACATAAGAAAACCCGTCTACAAAAAAAAACAGGACCGCTATGAGTTCAAGGCTGAGGTCAGGGCCAGCCTGAACTACAAATGCGAGACCCTGTCTCAAAAAAAAAAAGAAGCTATTTCCTCTCTTTATACTGTTTAGATTACCCATTACTATAATTTAGGGAACTCATATTTAGCTATCAGTGATAAAGTAGGGAATCTGAGGTAAGCCTAACTGAGGTAACATCTTTCCTGTTCTTATGTGCATTCAGACAGGACAAGGGTCACAGGAAAGAGAAGACTACCTCAGTCCCTCTGACTTTTTAGAGCCGTTTCTGTCCCAGCAGCTCATGTATGCATGACAGAAAACAATACTGCTACACTGAGTTCAGAGAACAGCCCTAAACTTTTATGCTCACCATAAACACCACCTCTTTTAGGTGTTGAGTTTCAACTCAAATTACAGTAGTTGGATTATGTAATAGTACAGTAGTCTCATTATGTAGTAGAATAGTATTGAACTCCGTGAAAATCAGTGCAACCTCAAGAGCTTAGAATATGTAGGTAAGGTCTCCAAAGACAATCTCGACTATCTTTTGACTTAAAAAGAAAAATGTCATTACAGTGTAATGACATTGTAATGACAGTGTAATTGATTAAGGTACATAGACACATCATGCAGAACTCAAACAGTAGTTTGTATCGAATGCTGTTGGTGAGACCAGTCTGCCAATACTGCTGTATGTACTTCTTCCATGTACACTGAAGTTATACCAATAGCAGCAGAACACAAGGTCATTATATTGTGTGGGCAAACATCAGTAGACCACCCTTACTAATGTTTCTGAGCCAGGCCTGCTTGGTGCATCCCTGTAATCTCAGCAGTCAAAAGACTAAGGCAGGAGGACCATAAGCAACCACACAGCAAGATTCTCAAAAAGCAAAAACAAAATGAAGTTTCTATAGCTCTTCATTCTAGGATGAAAATTGCTACTAACATTTTTAAAATTTAAAATTATTTTTACTTTGTAGGAGTTTATGAATTTGTACCACTGGAACAAGGTGATGGATTTCGGCTACAGATAAATGCCCAAAACTGTGTACACTGTAAAACATGTGACATTAAGGATCCAAGTCAGAATATTAACTGGGTGGTGCCTGAAGGTGGAGGGGGACCTGCTTACAATGGGATGTAAATTAACTAATTATTTGCAAGTACATTTCATAATCAGATTCGTTAAAATGCAAATGTATGGCAAACTGACTTTAAATGTCTTGAGGTTAACACATATCCTTCACAAAATGAGTATCAGTAAAATAAAAATTTTATACAATACCTAACATTGTGCCATGAAAATTATGAAATAGTTCTCTTAAATAAAGCTTTAAGAAGCATCTACTTGGGGGCCGGGGAGTTAGCTCAGTGGTTCTGGCGCCTGTCTTGCAAGCGCAAGGACCCGGGTTCGATTCCCTGGTAACCACATAACAATATTGGGTGTGGAGACTCACACCCAGCAGCAACCAGTACCACATACCACAGTGCCGGGTGCGGTGGCTCACGCCTGTAATCCCAGCACTCGGGAGGCAGAGGCAGGAGGATTGCTGTGATGTGAGTTTGAGGCTGAGCTCAGGGCCAGCCTGAACCACAAAGTGAGACCCTGTCTCAAAAAACCTTAAAAAAAAAAAAAAAAAGAAGCATCTACTTACTTCTTCAGTTCTTCAAAGATTTCACTACCAAACGCAAAATTCATTACTGGCTTTTACATCCAACTTGCCAAATTTAAATCAAGTATAAAAATTAAGATATGCTAGACCAGGGATTGGCATCCAGCTCATCACTTGTTATGAATAAAGTTTTATTGAAACACAGCCACATCCATTGCTTACACACTGTCTATAACTAAGAGGTCACACTTGAGTTACAAAAGCAGAGCTGAGAGTTAGGACAGACTAGATGGTCTGTGAAACCCAGCCCCTGCACGGGTGGTCTGTGTATCACCTGCAAGTACACAACTTCAGCACAGACTTATCACAGATACATTATGGGTTAAGAGAAACAATGTAAATATACAAACTATCTATTCATTCAACAGGTTATGATTTAGAACTGAAAAGCAGGCTGGACAGCATTACTTGTAAAAGTGCGGAAAACAATTATAAAACAACCTCACTGGCATTTTGTAACATATTTTATTAAGAGGGAAACTATCAGTATTTCTAAGGTGTAAACAGGAACTGAAGTATCAGAGCAGACACAGGGATTGGACACAGACATAACGCGCACATGGTCTACTGCCTTAACCTATATTTAACACTCAGGCAAACGTGAACACTTATTAGGCAAACATTTTTGCATATACTGCCTTCTCTTTGTCTTTTTGTGCCTTTATCTTCTGTTTGACTTTTAGCAGTTCTGCCTGGATAGCTGCAGGAGGAAAAAATGCAATGAGTTACTTCTCCAAGTGGTACCAGATAGTGGAGATGACACTGTTCCTTCATCGCCTTGATAAAACTGCTTGTACAAAATCTGAGCCCCACTGACATAATTTTCTGAGAACAATCACAGAAGCCATGGAGCCTAATTTCAGAAGATTACAAAACTCAATCACAAAGATTTGCCATCTCCTTCTCCATTAGATGGAGCCTTAGTCGCCTCCCTGGCTTGACTTTGGCAATAAGCAAAGTTTATTTTATTTTTCTTCCTTGTTTTTTGCTGCTAGGGGTCATGTGATACCGCAGGGCTACCTGCCAGAAAAATGCTGTACCACTGGGATACATCCCCAGTGCTTTGTATTCTGAGACAGTACCTCAGGTGCCTAGACTGGCCTCAAACTCTGAGATTCCACTTCAGCCTTCTGCACACTAGTACTGAAGGTATTTTTAAATATTCAGCTCTAATACCACTATTCACATTTGGCTTATTTTTAAAAAGAAGTTAATTTCTGTCATAACTTTGCTAACATGCCCAACTGCTAGAATACTGCAGTATGTCATAGCTGCATTCAGTAGCTGATCTGTAACCACCCTGACATTTCAGCCGAGCAGATTGGGGCACTCACTAGGGCACTCTCCTGCATGCACCGTGGAGGTATGGGCTCGGGTGCCCATGTGTCCCTCACTGGCTCTCTGGCACTCTCCCCGCCTGATCTCTGCCTCACCCTTCCAACGTGAGGTACCCGCTGCCCATGGACGGACTCCCATGAACCATAAGACAGTTGTAGGTATCACTGCTGCGTCTCAGCAATGAGAAAATGAACACAAGGGAAGGTCTCAGAAGTTAAATTTATAATACATAGTAGATAAATAAAGTCACAGTACACAACTTTATCTCTTATGCTGAGCTTTCAACTAATTCTGCAATAACAGCAACCAGGCCTCACAGGAGACAGTACAGCAGGCTGCCTGGATGGCTCAGCATACAGACACTGAGGCCATCGCCTTCACTGCTGCATCAACACTGCCCCTGGCCCGGTAACACATTTTGTATCTGCTGGGCAAGTATCTGGCCAGGTCAACTCTCAGTGGCTTATGAGAATAAATTTTTATAGAATAAAAAACACACAACTGCCCACCTTTATCTTCTGGTGCTATCTCTTGAGCTTTCTTCAGATCAGTCTTAAATTGAGAAAAAAAATTTTAATAAAGATTAGATGTGTTTTACAAAAATCGTTTATTATAAAACATTCAGAAGAAAACTTACCAATGCTTGATCATACTCCTTTAATCCTTGCCATCCTTGAGCTCTGCGATACAGTGCTTTGGTGTTTGATGGGTCCATCTCAAGAGCCTACAAAAATTGTAAAGTCAGTATTAACAAATAATAGGATGGATATCACTTCACTGCCTGTCAACTCCAGAGCCACCACTACTCAGTGAGCACAGAGCTAGAGCAGTCAACAGCTCCTCAACAGCTCCCCTCCTGCCGGGGCAGCGTGAGGACCGGGGGGGAGGTGTGTGCTGCAGGCCTCCATGTTCTTCGCAGCATGGGGCTCTGGCCCTCCTCCCACAGCGTGGAGGCTCTTGACTCTTCCACAGCTGGTGCAGAATCTGCAGTAACTGCACATGCCCTTCCATACACCCAGTGTCCAGATCACTCATAATATCTAGTGCAACATAAACACCATGTAATTATTCAGCTACAACTATACTGTTCTGGGAACAATGACAAACTTGTACGTTCAGTATGAAAGAAATCTTCAAGACTGGATGAATCTGAAAGGGGAGCCATGGATACGGGGAGAGTGAACTATGTACACTTTTAATTGAAGTCTAGGTTCTTGGGGACATGAATAATTAGAAATATTCCTCAAATATTTTTGAAACACTATGAAAGTCATATAACATCTTTTAAAAGTCAATATTCAAGATGTTTTACTAAAAACGGAATACTATTTGTTTCGCAAAGCTCAAAAAGAGATCCAGAGTGAAAGTCTTTTGATTTGGTAACTTTATTTCTGTTGCATGGTTCCTTCTAAAAATATATCTTGGGGGCTGGGGATTTAGCCAGGTTCATCCCTGGTAACCACATCCTTGGATGTGGTAACTCACACTCACCAGCAATCGGTACCACACACCAGTGTTGGGCGTGGTGGCTCACACCTGTAATCCCAGCATTCAGGAGGCAGAGCAGGAGAATTGCTTAGTTCAAGGCGAGCCTGAACTACAAAAAACGAGACCCTGTCTCAAAAAAAAAAAAAAAAAAAAAAAAACACACACAAAATCTTGGGGCTGAAGCAGTAATTCAGCAATGAGGACTCACTTGGTGTACTAGGGCATGGATCTCACCCTACCAACACTGTTTTCTTACCCCTTATTCCGCTAACTTAGAATGCTTTTCAGTGCTAAGAATCGAACCCAAGGCTTCATAATGCGAGGCAAGAACCCTATCCTTGGGCTACAGTCCCCACCCAGAATCTCAGTTACTTCAACTTGTTCTGAGCACAGCTAATCTGTATATACAATGTGCAGATAACATACAATGCTTGGTTTGCAAATATTTTTAACAAACTACACAATACAGAAGTGTCACAACTGGTCTGAGAAGGTAGGCCTGGCGGTCCATGCCTGTAACCCCGGCACTTGGGGAGCTGAAGCAGGAAGGTTTCGAGTTGGAGACGTTTGGGCTATACAGTGAGACCCTGACTTTAGAGAGAAGAAAAATTAGTTGGAGAAAGGTAATGCTTTTCAGCTTTATCAGTCAGCACCTGGATGGCTCTCATAAATACGGTTTTTCCTGTGTGCTCTAATAGTACCCATCTCTAGACAAGGTAGGTAACTCTCAACAGAAACTGTCCCCTTCTGTGGGTTCTAAAATGTATGATAGGTATTGTGAAACAGTAAGAAAATATTCAAAGGGAAAGGGGAGTTAGGGTAAGTTAAGAAGGGAAAGAAAAAAATCTGATGGTTAAAAAAAGGAAACAAAGCTTACATACACAGGAGGTAGAGGACTTGGGCAGGGGACTGGGAAAAAATAAAACGTTGTGTCATGTACTGGTACAAATTCTCAATGTCGATTGTGAACATAATATGTTCATAAAATGTACCAATAAAATCAATTTAAAAAAAACACTATCCTCCTCCTGCACCAAATCTAAGCTTAACACTAACATTTCAATTTAAAGAAACTAGACTCTTCAATACATGAAACATGCCTAGCACAGTGCTAACTCCTTTGAATACATACTATGATTTATAACTACACCGTGATAGGTCATTTCCATGTTCTAAAGACATCAGGACTCTCTTAGGGACTTCCCAGGATCATGAAGCTGCTGAGAGCCAGAAGTCTCACTTTACAAAGCTGTGGGTAGACCTCGGTGTGCAGCACTTGCCACGAGGGCAGGCCTGGCTTTGCTCCTCCGCACAGGCCCAAGAGGAGCAGCTCCAGCTCCACAGCCCACACTCAGCATTCGCAACTTTGTGCTCCAGGGCCTGGCATGTGGCAGACGCTCTTCAATGATTACATGAGCTGATGTGACTGTTATCTGCATTCCTTTGAGAAACAGTATCTTTAGAGCATTTAAATGACACTGTGTTCCAGCAAACAAATGAACTGAGGAAAGGTGGAAATTCCAAAATATTAAGAGACAAGATGATTTAACATTTTATTAAGTCTCATTGAGGTCTTGCATGGTAAGATATAGTAGTAAGGTATGTAACATGCTCAAAATCCCACGTCTTCAAGCTGGTCGCATCGCAGACTTACCTCCAGACAGCTGTCCACCGCTCCCTGCCAATCTGCCGTCTTCAGTTTACACGCGCCGATATTGAGAACACAGCTCAAGGCCACGGGCTGCAGCCTGGCTCTGTCTGCTTCCTTAGCAACAGCCTTTGCACTAGTCACATACCTGAGAGTAAAAGCGGTGTATAGGCCACACAGACCATCCCCCTCACCACATCAAAAGGTGTCACACTGTCTCTGATATGAGAAACTGATCAAACGCCAATTTAATACCCAATGATCATACCCCATTAAACACTTTTTTGTGTGCTGAAAACTTCAGTCAGGCCCGTAGGCACGCAGAGCACAGTCCACCACAAGCCACACTCACACTGCTGCAGCTGGTGTTTCCACGCGTTCCAGGCTTCCTCAGTGTTCAAGTGGCCAGTGAAAGTGACCCCAAGCCTAATGATGTGCCAAGAGCACCACACATTTTCACAACTCAAAATGAAGAAGAGTGCTCCTAAATGGAAGATTGCCAGCTACCAACTACAGAACATAAATCCCAAAGGCACGGTTCTTCAACAATCAATGTAACAATGCAAGGTTCAGAAAAAGGTCTTCCAGGGCTGGGGATTTCACTCGGTGGTTCCAGTGTCTGGCAAGTACAAGGTCCTGAGTTCAATCCCTAATACTCCACACCACAATGCTGGGCATGGTGGCTCAAACACCTATAACCCCAGCACTGGGAGGCAGAGGCAGGAGGATTATTGTAAGTTTGAGGCCAGCCGAGGCTAGTGCAGTCAAGGCCAGTCTAAACTACAAAGAGAGGTCCTATCTCAAGAATTAAAAGGGTCTTCCAAAATGCCAAAATGAAAGGCTGCTGGGTGCCAGTGCTGGGATTCCAGGCGTGAGCCACCACACTCAGCTCTGTGGTTATGTGGTACTGATTGCTGCTGGGCGTGAGTCTCCAACACTGAGCTACATCCCCGGCCCCAGGAGGGTACTAAGTTTGGGCCCTTCCTGGGTAACTTAGGCAGGACCATGTGTCGAAAATAAAATAAGGACTGGGGTTGTACCTGTGAAAGTCCAGAGTTCAATCCCTGATACTGCCAAAAAAGTTAAAAAAAAAAAGGCTACACAAGTTGATCTCTGAATCTGTGTCCGCTCACTGAATGAGTACTGACTATGTGGAGAGAAAAATGCACACTTAAGACATCAGGATGACAGCGTGGAACAGGCAAGCTGACGGGCCCCAGCACGCTGTAACACAGCAAACACGACAGACCACAGAAGGTACCTGAATCCTGTCACCACAACCTTTAACCCAAGCTAATCTGAAGAGAACAGTTCATGAAGACACTTGGCTTGGACTCCACAAAAATGCACAGGAACAGAAAGACACAGGGAGGGGGACACACTGATGATCTAAATCTAAAGAGACGTCACGACCCAGGGGGACAGAACGCAACCTGGTGAGCCCCCAGACTGCAAAATAATGAATGAAACAACCGGGAAATTTGAGAATGTTGGGGTGGGGATTTTCATGGTATTGAGGTCACAGAAAATGACCTTATATTTACTCAGGGGAAAAAAACTGAATTTCAACTTATAATTTAACTTACAAGTTCTTTAAAAGCAATTTTATTTTAAGATGCTTTCTTACCCAGGGCTGGAGGCGTAGCTCAGTGACACAGTTTGCCTAGCATGCGTGAGGCCTTGGGTTTAATGCCCTGCACCACACAAAAATAAAATGCTTTCTTACCTTAAAACCTTTTTGTATTTTTTAATGGCCATCTCCCAGTTCTGAGACTTGAAAAATGTATTCCCAATGTTTTTTAAGTCGTCTGTTATTAATAAAATTTTATCTACCTGTCCAAAAGAATACAAATAAATTGGATGTTGGTGAGTAATCTGATGATGCTAGACTCCACCTTCCTGACAGACTGGTCCGAAGCGCAAACTCCCGGTTCCCAGTTTCCTTTACGGGAGTCTGCCTGAGCTGCAAGCACTCACATCTCTGAAATCCACATCTGCGTCTTCGGGGAAATCCGGGTGACTGTCGCCAGAGCCATCTTTTGGGAATATTCCCCAGTCATCTCCTTCCTTCAGTTCTCCACATTCTGCAATAACGCACAACTGTAAAAATAACACACAACTGTAGAAGGGCTCGCCACATCAAGGAGAGAGTATGACTGAGCATGAAAGCTGCACAGGTGCAACCCCACCTGCCACCTGCCCACCAGGGGCTCGTCTACCTGTGAGACTCCAACGCCCTGACACCAGTGTCTGCTCACATGAAGACTGCACTGCTACTCAAAGATGTGTAACTGTCTGTAGATGAGGTGTTACTTTCCGTTTACTGCTATTGCCTTCGTAAACCAAGTGCCAGTCTACACCCTGCAAGTGAGTTTCCAAGTCTCATGTACAACTTGGGTGGGTGGGTTATATCATTCTGATTTAGACTCAGGACATGAGAATCTTTGGGAGAAAGTGAACCTGAACCCTACAGTGATTTACACACAAGGAAATAGGCCAGGAAAGGCTAGGTGACAGGGCGCGGGCACACACAGCACAGCGTGCCCAAGAAACCAGGTTTGCCGCCCTCTTTCCACTCCATACAGCTCTCTACATACTGGCCCAACAGTTCTGCAGGTATAGGAACATTTTGTTGCTTTTTGGAGACAGGGTCTCACTATGTCTTGAACTCATGACAGCTGGTCCTCAAGTCACTGTGCTGCCCAGGCTAGCCTTGAACTCACAGCAATCCTCCTGGCTCAGCCTCCCCACAGCAAGTACAGGAAAATTCAGGCAATCAATTCAAGCAAAGATCATTAACAATGAAGCTGACATAAA
Organism: Petromus typicus; assembly: GCA_004026965.1. NCBI lineage: Eukaryota > Metazoa > Chordata > Mammalia > Rodentia > Petromuridae > Petromus > Petromus typicus. The sequence goes on from PVIR01021435.1 coordinate 12,983, forward strand.
TGTAAAATCTTTAAAGCTACAATAATATTCTAAAAGGTGTATTTTAGCTGGGCATGGTGGTGCATACCTATAACCTCAGCAAAACCCCGTCTCAAGGGCCGGGGAGTTAGCTCAGTGGTTCCGGCACCTGTCTTGCAAGCGCAAGGACCGGGGTTCGATTCCCTGGTAACCACATAACAATACTGGGCGTGGAGACTCACACCCAGCACCAACCAGTACCACATACCACAGTGCCGGGCGTGGTGGCTCACGCCTGTCATCCCAGCACTCGGGAGGCAGAGGCAGGAGGATTGCTGTGATGTGAGTTGGAGGCTGAGCTCAGGGCCAGCCTGAACCACAAAGCGAGACCCTGTCTCAAAAAACCTTAAAAAAAAAAAAAACCATCTCAAAAAACGTCCCCAAAAAGCACAGTTCACTGAAGCTTTGGTTGCCAGCTTACAGGCTTCTAGGAAGTGACTGCAATGAGGGCCCTAACTTCCTTGCAGCAGAGTGATCTGAAGGTAAGTTCATCAGCTGAGTGGGGCTCAGCGGTGGGGCCCAACTGGAGGAGGCAGGTGCCTGGGTTGTGCGGTCTGTCTCTGGCTCCTCTCTGGCCCTTTCCCTCACCCAGTCATCTCCACCCTGCCCTGCCTATGAACCTATGGAGCCAGTGACCACACTCTGGCCCTTGAGCCAAAAACTTTCCTCCTCGAAGATGACCTTCTCAAGCGGCAAGAAAAAGCTGACAACAGTCACCCTAACCCTCCAGCTCGTCCGGAGAACAGCCAGCTCTTCCTTTGCATCTACACTTCTAGGCAGTAACTAAGACAACCAGGAAATTGTGCTATTTACTTACTTTGGCAGGTTTTTCACCATTTACTTCTACATTTTCCAGTGTCCTGGCCACACCTATTCCTTTAATCACTTGGCCGAACACCACATGCTTCCCGTCCAGGTGGGGGTTGGGCACTGTGGTGATGAAGAACTGAGACCCGTTGGTGTTGCGACCCGCATTTGCCATGCTCAGCAAACCCTCACGATCGTGCTACCGAAACAGAACAGAAATCAAGTCATGTGAAAACACACAATAAACCACTAACAGTAATGAATGAGATAAGTCATTCTGGAATCCAAATCATATGGTTTCTATCCAGCTAATTAAACTCAGAATGTGCTAAAGAAATGGCTACCACATGTTAAAATACAAAATCCAGCCCTGTATCACTTTGCTCAAAGTCTCCAGGAAACCCATCTCCTCTGCTTTCCACTTGATCACTCAGGCCTTCTTTCGTGCTGATGACACGCCATGAGTTTTCCCACCTAAAAGCCCCACAGTCCTCCAACTGAAATGAAATTCAGCTTTCGGGGCCACTGAGTTCACGCAGCCCCAGAACCACGTCTCCTTTCCTCAGCCCACCTTTCTTTTCACCAATCCCGTGCTCACAGGCTCACTTTTTGTTCTTGTAGTGGCCTTCTGTGGTGCTTTTCCTGAATATTAAACGAACATTAACTTTCTTTTCTCAGCTTCCTATTGCCTTTTTCTTTCCTCATCCACAGCACCTGTCCAATTCTGAATCAGTATTTTAGTTCCTGCCTCACCAAATTTCAAGGACCTTCCGAGGTCAGGTCTGCTCAGCCAAAGTGCCCTCCTCCTCGGCACCTCCTGGTAATCTGGACTACAGAAATGACATCTTCCTATTACAGTGCAGGACACAGATACTGTATGTATCACAGTTTCAATCTCCACACTGTGAAACGCTAAAATTTCACAGACTGCAAAGTCTGGAACTTTTGAGGAACATCATTCGAAACACTTCAGACTGCAGATTGGGGATGTTCAAGCAGGGGTTTGTGCAAATACTGCAAATCCAAGTAAGTCTGATCTCAAACACTTTTTGTCCTAGGCATTTTATATAAGTGATACTCAACCTACATCAGGTTATATGCACAATTAACCATTTATTTTTTTGCTACCCATTCTACAACTGTCCTAAGCACTTTAATCTTGTCTTTGAGGTAAGTTTATCCTTCCTTGTCATCAAGGCCTTTCGCGTTTATAATCCTTACTGGGCAGGTGACAGAACTAGACACCCAGCTACAACCAGCAAATATAATTTAAAGACTGCTGGCATTTTCTTTCAAATTACCACAATTAATTTGTTTACATGTCTCATTTCTAATACAACACTTTATTTTTGTACTTATACATCCATTCTTAAAACTTCAAGGGTGCATTATAGCCTGAGGGTGTCGAATGATGAAGAAGACACAATATGGGCTATGGATTTAGATCAGTGGCACTGTGCCTGCCTCACAAGTACTAGGTCCTGAGTGCAATCCCCTGTAGCACAAAAAAAAAAAAAAAAGAGAGAGAGAAAGAACAGGTACCACTAATGTCCTTTGCAATTTGGACATTACCATATCTGCTAGTCCAAACACTTGACATCCTGGATATTAGCAATATTTTACTGTTTTTCAAATTCAATGATAAAGATGCACAAGTTACTGTCTTTACAACAATGAAATCATTTTTTCTGGAATCCATTTTTGCCATACAGGAGCCACACTTAAAAACTTACTGTCTTAAATGAACCATGTAAAAGCTGGAGCATTTAAAAAAGCTAGACTGGGGCCGGGGATTTAGCTCAGTGGTTCCCAAGCCTGCCTTGCAAGTGCAAGGTCAGGGGTTCATCCCCAGTAACTCCATACAAGAATGTTGGGCGTGGAGACTCACGCCCACCAGCAATCAGAACCACACACCACAGTGCCAGGCGTGCTGGCTCATGCCTGTAATCCCAGCACTCGGGAGGGAGAGGCAGGAGAATTGCTGGATTCAAGACCAGCCTAAACTATAAAAGTCAGACCCTGTCTCAAAAAAAAAAAAAAAAGCAGAAGTGTAATGAAATAGCTATGGTATTTTTGCCAAATAAAAACCATTAATTGATGAAAACTTAGTGTATTATAGATGCATACTCGACTGAGGATGCAGCTCAGTAGCAGAGCATGTGCCTAGTACACACAAGGCACCAGGTTCAAACCCCAACAAAACACATACACACAAACACACACAATACTCATTTACAAATATGCTTTTTCTTGTACAGAAAGAATTAAAATACACTTCAGGTACTTTTTAGTATCTTACTCCAAAATCTACACTTTAAGCACATAAGTGTTAAATCTATTTTCCTTACCTTATAATGAAAGTTTTCATCTTCAAATTTTTCACCATAAATACTTTCTCCACCTGTTCCATTCTGATTTGAGAAGTCTCCACCCTGAATCATGAATTTCTTAATAACTGCAAAGAAGGAAAATAGCTAATAATGACTATGATGCAGGTGATGGCAACATTCACTACTGTGTACACAGCGAGGAAGACAGCCTTCACAGAGCTTGGCTTGGTCACGGCGCTCTCCTGTCTCCCCACGCAGCTCGACAGACAGCTCTCGTACTGTGAAGGGCTTCCCACGTTCTGAGGCTGCCCTATGGTCTACTGCCAGGTCTCTCACCCACAACACTAAACTAGCTTAAACAGCACCACTCCACAAAACTGTCACTAAGCTAAAAGACGCTGTTTTCTCCACAGTTCTCCTACCTCATCTCCATCTTATAGCACATAATGACTTGTTTCTCCCAGCAATGGTTTGTTTTGGTTTTTTTTGAGACAGGATCTCTGTGTAGTTCAGGTTGGTCTTGAACTCATGGTAATACTCTGCCTTCCGAGTGCTGGGATTATAGGATTGTGCAACCACTCAGTTTTTCCAATAATTATAATGTAAAAATGAACATAGGAACTTTTTAAATTCCTTTTCAATGTCATTCAACAATGTCCACTGAATGAAGATCAACTATTCCCAGATTTTTAAAATTCGAACGGAAATACTTCAGCAAATGCTATCACTTTGTATTAAGGATTACCAAAATCAGAGAGCTGGCACTCTTGAGTCTCTGCATTTGGTTGTATTACAGTCATTAGGACACACAGTCTGAGAAGAGGAAAAGACACAAAGCTGTCCTCAGAGAATCATGTGCAGATTCTGCTACGCTTCCTTACTCCCATGCGAAGTCACAGTACACACTTTTCTCCCGGCCACAAAACTCAGAGCTGTACGTGATGCCCAAAAATGCAGTTAAAGAGGGTCAGGGACTGAACTCAGTGGCGCCACACCTGCTCTGCAAGTGCAGCGTCCTGAGCTTGACCCCAGGGAGCACCAAAAAAAGCCAATTAAGAGGATCAGCACCAAAGTATAGTGTTTACTGGGGCCTTATCACATAGGCATCCCCCGTTGGCATGTTCCAAAATTCCAGGCTCTCAAGAAAGCAGATGTTCAGTACAAATGATATGTTTGTCCAAATAGTGTGGACACAGAAAAATCACCCTTATGATTTAGGGAAGGTACAAGTACACAAGTTCCCAAATTCCTGCCGACTTGGAAGGAAATCTTCGGAACGGTATATTTTGATATTTTCTTGATCATGAAAGTAAATCATTTTTAAGTACCAATAACTTTTCTTGATAAATCAAGTTTTATAAAAATCTTTTAAAAAGTTAATAAACAAGGCTATTAGTTCAGTGATACAGGCACTGTCATACCATAACACCTTGAGCTGATCCCCCACACCATACACCAAAAAAATTAAATACTCATTTGATAATACTCATCTTTTCATAAACATTTACTGAGTACTTAATAATGACACTAGATGCTGAAAACAAAAGATATGCACATATAGCTCCTGAATTTACAGAGGACCATAAAATAATCAGTAAACAAAGGTGTGATTGCAAATGTGAAATGAAATTTCAATCACATATCAAGGTCCAACACACTCTACCATCAAATCCGCAACCATTCCAGGCCATCTTGTCCATTAAGTATACATAACCTTCTGTTACCAGGCACACTACCTAGGATCAGCCTGTGGTCTCACTGTGCCTTTCTCAATCAAATTCCATTTAGAGAAAAAGAAGTTAAGAAGCCTAGGGAAAACAGCACAGGCTATTCCGCTAGATAAACTTTGACATAAGATCATAATTTATTCCAGTTCTCACAAACAAACCTTTATGAAACAAGCTACTCTCTCAGATGTTAAAATGTTTTGGACAGTACTGGTACTTTCTCTTTTTTTGTCTTTTTGGTGGAAGTAGTGAGTACTGGGGACTGAACCTAGGGTGTTTATGCTGTGCTACATCCCACGACGTTTTAATTTTTTTTCATTTGAGACAGGATCTCACTAAGTCACTAAATTGTCCAGGCTGTGCTCAAACTTATAATCCTGAAGATCAATCTCAGCTTCTCAGAATGCTGGAATTACAGTCATGCACCACCACACCAAGCTCAACAGCACTTTTTAAACTTTACCCCCAACTTAGTATTTTCTTCCTTACTGTTTAAAGAACAGGACTTTATTATCTGTACGAAAATAATCAGATTCTTGAAGTTTTACACATACTTCGATGGAAAGGACATCCTTTGAAATGAAGAGGTTTCCCAGTTGTGGGTCCAATGCCCTTTTCTCCTGTACATAATGCACGAAAATTTTCCGCAGTTTTGGGCACTATATCTGCAAACAATTCTAAAACAATTCGACCAACTAAAAGAAAAGAAAATCCTGTCAGTGTGCAAAACAAAACACCAAATAAGCAAATGACAAAAAAATAACTGGTATAATTGTACTGAAGATCATGCATGAATTATTGAATTCTACTGAACCTTGGGCAATTTCAAGAAAGTAATATGTTGTTACCAACTATAATCACAATGTTGTAGGGCAGACTTCTTAATCTTACCTCTTTTTGTAACTTAATTTTTTGCCCCCGACACAGGGTCTCACTATGCAGTTCAAGCTGGCCTTGAATTCACTACACACCTCAGGCTGGCCTCGAACTCCCAGCCATCCTCTTCGCTCAACGTCATAACTGCTGGGACTGCAGCATGTGCCACACAGCTGGCCTCTGTAATGTATTTTTTGACCAACACCTCTTCAGTACCTGGTGCAATATCTATCACTCTACTCTGAGTTCAACATCAGTCCACTCAACTTAGCGTGCCTTCGCATGAATGGCTTATTTCACTCAATACACTGTCACAGCAGTATTTCTTTTTTAAAAATTCTACTGTGGGGCTGGGGATTTGGCTCAGTGGTTCAGGGGTCTGCCGTGCAACCACAAGGTCCCTAGTTTGATCCTCAGTAACCACAGACCACAGTGCTGGGCGAAGTGGCTCACGCCTGTCATCCCAGCACTTGGGAGGCAGAGGCAGGAGGACTGCTGTGAGTTTGAGGCTTGCTTAGGCTACACAGTGAGCTCAGGGTCACCCTGAACTACAAAACGAGATCCTGTCTCAAGAAAAAAAAAAAAATCTACTGTATGTATACACCACACTTATCTACTCATACACTGATGGGCACACTTAAGAGTTGATTCCATTATCCTGGCCACTGTGAATAATGATGCAATGAACACGGGAATGCAATTTCCTCAGCATACAAATTTCATCTCCTTTGGGATGCTCGATGTCACTGTTGTTTTTTCTGTCATTTTCTGTCAGTTTTAATCTAGAGTGTTATATATATAGATTAACTGCAAAAATCACACAAAAGATCATAACTGATTAAAGTGCAGACAAACACTATGAAAGAACACCATGAAGTACAAATGTTTTGCAAACCTGAACAGCATCACAAGTACAGTATTCAGAATTTCCAGTCACTAAGTAGCATAGGAGAAAATTAAATACCCAATGGTCAAGTCACCAACATTTATGTGCATTTGTAGCCTTTTTGTTTTGGGAAAACAGTTCTTCCATCCAACCCCTAAGACAGGTGAAAATAAAACTGGCATTAGCTCCAAAATAAACAGCCCTGTGTGCGTGTGCGTCCATCCCATAAACGCATTTAAACACAGGGGCTGGCCAGCAAATCTCACCCACTGGAACAACTCCAATGGGTTACAACTCCAATTCAGTTAGAAGGAAACAGTCTAATTCAACATACAAATTTCATATCCTTTGGAAATGAACCTAGCAGTAGGTTTGCTGGATGTCACTGTTATTTTCCAGGGCTCAGGTGAGGGCGAGCCGCTGTGTATCCTAGGCAACCACGTGGCCACCCTGAGCTCCGTTCCTTAATACTGAAATAAAAGGTTTCACCGATCTCACCGGACCTATGAGATGAGAATCCGGGGTGAGGAAAAAGCACTAAGCCAGCCGCGCACGGCGGGTGCCGAGGCACTCGTGTGCCACACGACGCGAGGAGCAGTCAGAGCCCGGCGCCCCAGAACTGTCCCACGGAAGACACACACACGGGCCCGTTCTGGGACAAGGCGCGGCGCGCAGGCGCTGGGCAGCGCTCCGGAGACGGCCGCGGGGCGCCCGGCTTCCCGAGCCGGGGTTTCTAGAACTTTCCACAGGCCGACAGCGCGGCGCAGAGCGGTCTCGCCGGGCCGCGCCCCGGACCGCAGCGCAGCCCGCCCTCCTGCCCGCACGCAGCCCGGGGCCCATTCCCGAGCGGCTCCTGGCCCGCGAGCGCCTGCCTGCGCCCACCTCGCTCCCCGCCGATGTCTACGTCAAAGAACACCCGGGGGTTGCTCGCGTTGGAGGGCTTAGCTTGTGGGGACGGGTGCGACATCTCGGCTTGCACACGCGCGTGGAAATAGCGGGTACCGCGTGCACCAGCGGCCGCTCAAATTGTGGGGCGCCTTTCTTCGGGCAAAGCTGACGGTGGCGCTCAAGAGCCACTTCCGGCGCGCGACGGGAAGTCGCCGGGCCGCAGACCGACTTCCGCTGCCGGCGTCTCGCGGCGTCCGACTGGGCGGGCGCATGCGCAGTGCGTCCTAGCCGCGCCGCTAGTTCTGGGGTAGCTCGGTGAAGAGTTGCGGGTTGCTCCGCGTCCTGTCCTCTGCTGTGCTGCTAACTGAGTCCCGGTGCTGTTGGAAGCGTGGAATGGAAACGCTTACCGGGGCGGGCGGTTTGGGGCGGGAAGACGTAAAGCGCTCGGCGCTCGCCGGTCGTTTGGTGCAGGTTCTCTCGGCGCAGAGAGCGCAGTGCTGACGGTCCAGCCGTCCTGCCCGGGCCGCCGGAAAGCTTTTGGCCAGTACCGAGCAGAGCGCAGTCTCGCAGAGGGGTTTTGGTCGTTTCTGTCTGTCCGCGGTGCTGGGCGCGGAACGCAGAGCCTTCTCACCGAACTACTCCCAAGCCCTTTTTTATTTTTATTTTTTTTATTGTGAAACATACATGATATAGATATATAGATCTATATATAGATATGATACATGATATAGATACATAGATCTAGATAATCTATATATCTATACCATGATCACACCCAGCACTGACAATTTGTACCAGTATTGACATGACTTCTTTTTTTCCCCCACTCTTCTACCCCACCCTCTACATACGTACGTTTTGTTTCCATTTTATTAGCATCACAAATTTTCTTTCCCCTCATTACTTACCCCAGTTCCCTTTGAATAATTGATATTGTACAATATCTAACGTACATTTTAGAACTCATTTACATTTTCAGTTTCTCATATTAGAGAAAAGATGATATTTACACATCTGTGACCTATTTATTTCACTTATGAGTATGTCCTGAAGGTACGTCCATTTGAATATAAATGACAAACTTGTAATTATAAGCCCTTTTTTATTTTGTGACTGTCACAGAACACGCTCTTTAAGATCTTCCTGATTCAGCCTCCCAATGTGCCGGGTTTGCACATTATCACTAACACATCTGGCTGCCTCTCCTTTTAATAAAGTCTGTGGACAGAACTGATGTGTTAGCTGTGTTGATTGACCTCTAGCTCTCTTAGAGCCAAAGAATTTGGATTCAGAAAGATGCTTATTTTGTCCATGAATGTAAGGTATCTTTTAAATTCCTACACCACCCTCCTTTTTTTTTCTCAGCAGAAAGCAACAGTACATAGTATTTGAACACAGCATTTATAAAGTATATTGCAAAACCAGGAGCTTCATGTAGCAACTGCAGTCAGCCTGGCGTTTTGGAATAAAAAGCTGTATCTGGGGGCCGGGGATTTAATTTAGCTCAGAGGTTCTGGCACTCGCTCCCAGTACGATCCCTGGCAACCACATACAACAGTGCTAGACATGGAGACTCACGCTGAGCAGCAATCAGTACCACATAACAGTGCAGGGTGTGGTGGCTCACACCTGTAATCCCAGCACTCGGGAGGCAGAGGCAGGAGGATTGCTGTGAGTTCTAGGCTGAGCCCAATGCCAGCCTGAACTACAAAAGTGAGACCCTGTCTACAAACAAACAAAAACTCTGGTTTTTGTTTCAAACCCTACTGTCCAGGGAAGGGATGAAGGTTTCTGTCCTGCTTGCTACCTGGTCTTAAAATATGTAAAATTCAGGTTTATAAAGAACAATGGGTTTCTAAAATTTAAATGTTCTGTAATTTTTAAAAGCAATAAATTGACATTAAAAAAACAATTCGAGTTCTGACTACATCATATGCTAGACTGTGACAGAAACAGTCATTTAACTTCTCTGAACCTGCTGCTTTTTCAGTAATGTGCAAAATGGTATGAGACTGGAAAGAATGTATATACATTTGCTGTGTGAACTCTTTGTATTTTTATGTAGAAATTTTCCTTTTAGACTCGGCAGGACAGGCTGGAGGGTTGGTCACTGGTAGAGCTCTTCCCTCACTTGGGGGAAGACCTCGGTTCAACCCCAACACAGCAGAATCAGTGAAATGACAGGGAAATGCTGTGATGTCTGGGGCGGCTTAGAATAAGCTTGGGTCAGGTGAGTGCACAGAGTTGGGAAAGAAGACCGGCCCAGTGACTGGCTTTTTAAAAATGCTATGTCAGGTTTATTATATTGTCCTTGTTTTTATATTTGAATTTTTTCATAATAAATCTTTTAAAAGGTAAGGAAGAACCTGGGTGTGGTTGTACCTATCTGTAATCCCAGCACTCTGGAGGCTAAGGTAGGAGAATTACGAGGTTGAGCACATTCTGGGCAACTTAGTGAGACCGCTTCTCAAAAATAATAAAGGGTTGGGGATACAGTTACGTATGAAGGCCCTAGGTTCAATCCCCGTAAAATAAATAAATAGTGCAAGGACAGGTCTAGATTTATGTGTATTACCAAGTGCTTATTACCTCATTGTTAATTAATTAGCAATACACCATTTTGTAAAAATTCAGATTGTCATCAAAGACAATATATGCTTCATTTTTCCATTTAATCACAAAGTTCCACCATTACCAGAATGCACACACACGTGCATGAGCATGTCCACATAGACACCTGGAAAAAAATTTGATTCACTTTCTTTAAATTTTTATTAGTACAAATTTTTATTGCAGTGCATTCAATCTGGGAAGTTGTCCCATGTACATAAAGCTCATCCTTATTCTTTTTATGACCCCTTCCCTTCTCAAGTTACTGAATGACAAGCATATTTATTTCACCTATCTCCTCACTAAATTCCACGCAGGCAAGAATCTCATTAACTTCATGGCCAGAACATCTAGCAGTTCTTGTCACCAAGTAGGTGCTCAGTAAATATTTCTGCACGAGTGGTACAAAATACTAATGGCTTTGAGAGGCTTGCAAGGTAATGCTAATGAGAAACTTAATTAAATGTTCCTTTAAGTCTAATTTGTGAAGATTCTGCATCAAATCTCCATGCTACTAATTTCAGCACATCAAAGTTAATGCAAAATGTTAATTTGTGGTGTCCTTCAGTTCTCTGCTGTTCATTTGCTGTGGTTCCCTGAAGACTTGGAACAGCTCAAAGTGGAGCTTCTGAGTGATAACCGGGAGAGTCAGAATCCCTGGCCTGGTCTCATTTCTGGGCTGGATACTAGCACGTCACAATAATAAATTCACATTAAGATATCTCTTCTGACCACCCAGCTAATCAGCCTTGACCTTATTACTGCAAGAATCATCACTTTTGGGCTGAGGATTTAGCTCAGTGGTTCCGGTGCCTGTCTTGCAAGCACAGGGCCGGGGTTCAATCCTCGGTAACCACATACCACAGTGCTGGGGGCAGTGACTCACGAATGTAATCCCAACACTTAGGAGGCAGAGGCAGGAGGATTGGTGAGTTTAAGGCTTAGTTCAAGACCAGCCTGAACTACAAAGCAAGACCCTGTCTCAAAAAACTGAAAAAAAAAAAAAAAAAGAATCATCACTCTTTGGCTATCATCTCCGCTTATTATCACGGTACTGGAAAGGTGACATAGCATTTCTACCCTGCTGGGTGTTCAACTCTAATAGACACTTGCTTATGAATTTGGGCAAAGACAAATTACTTAGCTTCTCTGTGCCCATTTTCCTTACCTGGAAGTAGGTATAAAAATGTATCTGAGAGGGCCAGGCATGTATTTCTGTGGTGCCACATCTGCCTGGCAAGCACAAGGTCCTAAATTCAATCCCTGGTACCAGGGGGTGAAAAAAAGGCTAAGATGTAGCTCAGTTTTAAGTTCAGTCCCTCACTGGGCTCTATCCCCAGTACCACAACAGAAAATATATCTGAAAGTTTTAATCATAGTTAAATAAAGATGCTTTAGGGTCTGACACAGCGAAGGCACTCAACAATGTAAGCAACTATTATTAAACAAATAGCTCATCCGTAACAGCTAATACACAGCTCAGCGTACATACTAACATCAGCGTATTCCAAGAAGAAAGTTCAACAGTAAAGGTGCTTTGAGGGCCTCTGTATTCTTAGAAGAAAAAGTAGCGCCTCTTCCCGTTACACAGATTTCTGGGTGTAAAAACATCCACATGTTTCTCTGACTGTGCCTAGATTTTTCACAGTAACAATAACAGCTCCATAGAAGCTGTCATATTCCTAGAAACAAGCCAAAAAAAAAAGAATTATACCTTTCAGAACCACTCGAAAGGGGATCTCCAGTGAGAGGAGAAACCTTTCAGATGGCAGCCTACCCCTACCCTTTCAGATGCCAGTGCTTGCTCAGGATAATGCCCTGGCATTTGCCTGTGCCCAGAAAGGAGCGAAGCAAAGAACCAAGTGCTTCCATATGCCCTGAGTTGATGCGAGGGTCCCCTGGATGGAGGGGATGTGCTCTGACGGCCTCCGTGGTGCTGTCAGTGCTTCTGTCCGTCCCTCACAGGGAGACTGGGTGACAGACCCCACGGCTTCTGTCCTCACTTCTCACTGCTCCGCACCTCACCACAAACAAGTAGCTAAGCACTCCCCCGCGACTGCTTTAAGAAAACGACCTTACAGGATCGTAGGTGGGTAAGTTAGCTAGATCTCTCGCAGGCAGCTGGACAGGGCTGGCTCCCAAGGGGCCAACATGGCAGAAAATCGCGGCACTCACTGAAGACCAGCATTGTTCCAGGATCCTGTCGTTACAGTCAGGCTCCCGGACAAAGGAGAACTCCAAAAGGAGGCTAACACACGGCTCCTTTATTTTCTTTCTTTCTTTTGGGTTTTGGGGTATTGAATGCACAGATGCTCTACCACTGAGCTATCTCACCAGCCTTTGCAATATCGGGGATGTAGCTCCGTGATAGAGCATTTACCCACCATGCCCAAGGCCCTGAGTTCAGTCCTCAGCACCACCACCACCATCACTACCACTAGTAATAACAATAATGTCTACTTTTGAGACAGACTTTTGCTAAATTGCATAGGTGGAACTTAAACTTGTGATTCTCCTGCTTCAGCCTCCCTGAGGGCTGGGGTTACATGCCTGAGTTCTTAAAGGGGACAAAATGATTCTGCTCCTAGACACAGCCTGGTATTGCAGTTACATGTGAGAGGGTAGGCCTGCTCTCTCTGGACCCCAGCTCTGAGCCATGTGGAGAAAGATTGCTGCCACTAGGACAGTGATAATTAGTGGTCAGCAGGGCAGAGCAGTTCTGAGCACTTGAGGACACTTATTGTGTTGCTAAGGTCACCAGGGGACAGCAGAGTCTCCAGTACCTGCAGAATTACTCTGTGCCAAATGTCCCCCGACAGGACAAGATTTTCTGTCTAGGAGCTGGAAATGACCTGAAAGAAAAAGGGAAATTGTAGAGGATATAGCTCAGTGAGCTGCCTGTCTCATAAGCACAACATTGTAAGTTCGATCCTTGGTACAAACCAACCAACAAACAATAAAACATGGGAGATTTAACTCAGTGACTTGGGCTCCCGCCTTGAAAGCACAAGGTCCCAAGTTTGATCCTTTGTAACAAAAAAAAAAAAAACAAAAAAAAAGGACAGGCAATTGATGATCAGTTTGCAATAGAAATAGGAAAAGAAGCCTTATAATACATAGCAATAGTTAGATTTTTCTGAGGAGTAGTAAGATCACTTTCTTTTCAGAGAATAGCTAAGATTAAATGTAACTGTTTTCAGTTGTAAAATGTATATTTGTCCTTATCCAATGATAGATTTGTTTGGATCTTCAATGTTTCTTACTTTCAAAGAAAAAAGTTTTATTAACCCCAAAAACCTTCCTTAAAAATGACCTTGGGGGCCGGGGATTTAGCTCAGTGGTTCCGCCGCCTGTCTTGCAAGCACAAGGACCCAGGTTTGATCCCCTGGTAATCACATACAATACTGGGCGTGGAGACTCATGCCCAGCAGCAATCAGCACCACATACCACAGTGCCAGGAGTGGTGGCTCACGCCTGTCATCCCAGCACTCGGGAGGCAGAGGCAGGAGGATTGCTGTGGTGTGAGTTTGAGGCTGAGCTCAGGGCCAGCCTGAACCACAAAGTGAGACTCTGTCTCAAAAAAAAAAAGAAAGAAAGATCTTGGCACGAGGCCTACCTCCTAAGTGCAAGGTCCTGAGTTCAGTCCCCCATATTGGGAAAAAGAATGATTTGGGGACTGTCACAAACAAAACAAGCACCTACCCCAGGACTGAAAACACCTCCCACCTCTGACTGGTCACTGTTACTGAGGGCCGGGCTCTGTGCAAGGTTCCCGTTTACACATCTTAAAATTTAATCCCCAAGCGATGGTAAAGTGAGTAACATTACTCTATTACCTTGCTTACCACACCAGTAAGGGTTGAGAAGTTAAGAAAGTGGCTCAGTATAGTTCTAATGCTATTTAACCAGGCAGTAGATAAATGGAATCTAACAGTGTTTTTCAGTGGTGGGGGTGGAACCCAGGGCCTCACAGCATGCTGGGCAAGCATCTGTCACTCAGCACCCACAGCTCACTCCAAGTCTTCCCGTACTGAAATATCGGAGTAGGTTCAAGCTCAGCCAGAAAGACCCCCAAAGCAGCCCAGTGACACCCTCCTCAAAAAAGAAGAAAGAGCCCGGGATACGGCTCAGTGTGGAAGCCCTGGATTTGAATTCATTTCAAGCACCATGCAATATTTTTAAAAAATATTTTTAAAATAGCGTAGACTACGTAGTGAGTTCAGGGCCAGCCCCAACTACCAAGCGAGATTGTCTCAAAAAAAAAAAATCCTTATATATTTTGGTTTTGATTCAATATGATAATATGGATTAGGCTTCCATGTTTTATATCTCTAAGATGTAAATGGTGATAAATAATGGTTTTACACCAAAAATGAAAACAATAAACGAGATTTCCTCCTAGACATTTCATAGGAGTGAGAGAGTCGATGCCAGTCTTTCAGAACTCACAGGCTTTACTCATTCCGAGCAGCAACACAAGCCAAAAAAATAAAGAGTTTGCAGAGTCTCCACACAAGGTGAGACCAAGAAGAGGTTAAACAGGAAGGGCTCTTAGGCCTTCTCAGCCGACAGGACTCTCCCTCCGGTGCTGCTGAGGCCTCAGGGTTCACTCCCAGGAGCAGCTGACAGGACTCTCCCTCCGGTGCTGCTGAGGCCTCAGGGTTCACTCCCAGGAGCAGCTGAGCCGAGGCAGGTTTTCAGCAAGGCCGACAGGGAGGGACTGCATTTGGTTTTTATTTACTTATGTCTTTGCAGTGCTGGGGAAGCATTCTACTGCTGAGCCGCAGCCCTAGCCCACCTACTGATTCCTGAGATATGCTGGAGGAGGACTCAAGTCATTCGATTTACACTTGATTTAATAAAACGTCAACTATGACAGCAATCGTGTGGCTCAAGTGCTTTCATGAGAGGGTAGCTTATCTCACGGGGGCGTGAGAATAAGGGCATTCAAATGGAATGCCTTATCTCCTTTGTTCCGGAGACGCCTGATCCACGCCAGGCCCTGCGCGTAGTTACAAGAAGTAAAACGTCCGTGTGAGATGACTGTGCTCTGGGAAGCCGAGCCGCAGCGTGTGTACCCGTGTGGCGGCAGGGCTGGGGTGGTGGGAAGAAAAACGCAACGTCCCACTTTGCAAGGCTGACAGTTTCACAGGCAAGACGCCATCTGATCCGAGTTTTCAATTCTGGAAAATATATATGTCTAAAAGTCATTTGTGTCTGAGAAAATAAAACTCAGAGAGAGAAGACAGCCTGCTATTACCCAGGCACAGAGAAGAATAACATAGGGTGCTGTAAGTGAAATATATATGATAAGAAGAACAAGCCAAGACAGGAAGTGGATTGATAAATGTATGTTAGATGGAAAAGAATTCTCCATTTATTTTTCAATCCTTGTAGCTTGAAATTCAGAATCCAAACACTCTTTAACCATACATAAATAAATGTAAAGCTGTTTAGTATTTTCACTTATTCTTCAAAATCTTTGAGAAGTTCTTATTTGTTTCTGTTTTGACGTAAAGCCTCACTATGCATTTCAGGCAGATTTTGAGACACTATGTAGTCCAGGCTGGCCTCAAACTCATAGTGATCCTCCTGCCTTAGCCTCCCAAGAGCTGGGATTACAGGCAGCTGCCACCACACTTTGCCCTGGAAGAAGTTTAAATGACACTAACTGGCTGGCCACAAGGATTCAATCCCCAGTATTTAAAACATTTTTAAAAAAGAAAAAAAAGGACAAGTATGATTTGCCATTTCTCCCATGGCTTATCAGAAATTGTCCTCTGGGGGCCGGGGAGTTAGCTCAGTGGTTCCGGCGCCTGTCTTGCAGGCGCAAGGGCCTGGGTTCGATTCCCCGGTAACCACATAACAATACTGGGTGTGGAGACCCACACCCAGCAGCAACCAGTACCACATACCACAGTGCCGGGCGTGGTGGCTCACGCCTGTAATCCCAGCACTCGGGAGGCAGAGGCAGGAGGAT
>PVIR01021436.1:0-29422 GCA_004026965.1 Petromus typicus
GCTCCCATCCTGTTTTCTCTTTAGTACATATTAGCTAACACATCATGTATTTCACTGATTTTTTCCCTCCTACTTCACTAGAATATAAACTTAGTAAAGGCAGAAAATTTTTTTTTTTTGAGACAGGGTTTCGCTCTTTTTTTGTAGTTCAGGTTGGCTCTGAGCTCAGTCTTGAACTCACAGCAATCCTCCTGCCTCTGCCTCCCAAGTGCTGGGATTACAGGCCTGAGCCACCACTCTGGGCACGGTGGTATGTGGTACTGGTTCCTGGTGGGCATGAGTCTCTACGCCCGGCATTGTTGTACCTGGCTGGCGGGGATTGAACCTGGGCCTTTGCACTTGCAAGGCAGACACTGGAACCACTGAGCTAAATCCTCAGCCCAAGAGAATGTTTTATATGCTCTGTTCATTTCTCTTTCTCCAGCACTATGGAATCTGCTATGTACCCAAGGGAACCACTCAAAAATCTGGGCTTCTATGGTAAAAGGGCATCTGCAACAAGGTTTTAAAAATTCTGTAGAAACTGTTTAATAAAAGTAATTTGGATTCTTGACACATAAAGTAGAACTATGAACTTTATTATATTTAAGAGTAAAGATGACAAAAATTAGAACACATTTTTGTCTTTTTAAGATGAACTGTTAGGCTTGGATGACCGCAGTCTCCTCTGCTCTAGAAGATCTGCCTTCATCTCAGTGGAAAAGTAATGCTAGGGAAGAAAAGTAAAGTCCAGTTAAACAACTTGAAGGAGGAGTACATGTACATCACACTTTGTAAATGACTGAAACAAGACTCTCAGTCTATATTCACTGTAATGATAACAAAGTTTCAATCTGCCCGCACACCATCTTACATAACTGTGAGGAAGACAAAACAGAGTGTAGCAAACACCATTACAGAGATCATTTCTGCAACACATGGACTTCACATGCCCCAGAATATGGCCCACAAAGTCAAGTTCTGTTACTCTACTTACACTGCTGTACAGCTGCATATACACACATGCATGGCATTAGACTTACACAGTACAAGATCCAGAGTATTAATGATATACATGCATTATTATTATAGTAAAGTCATATATTATCCTAATCATAAATCATAAACATCCACATGAACATATATAATATCCTCTGAAAGGATTTTTTTTTTCTGAGATAAGCCCCTTTTCATTTTATATATTGGCAAACTAAGAACCAGTAAAGTCAAAGGACTTGCCCCAGCTTGTACTGCAAATAGTGCTATTAATTGAGACTAAATGTACTCTCCTGACACTAAGTTCAATGCTCTGTTAGAAATTAATGCACTAAATTTGAGCAACACATTACAATTTTCAAGCATTTTCACATACATCATATTGTTTGTACTACACAAAAAAGTCTCAAGTGATAGTAATCAAGAAATGAAGCCTGGAGGCCAGGGATTTAGCTCAGTGGTTCCGGTGCCTGTCTTGCACGCGCAAGGACCCGGGTTCGATCCCCGGCAACCACATACCATACTGGGCGTGGAGACTCACGCCCAGCAGCAGCCAGTACCACATGCCACAGTGCCGGGCGTGGTGGCTCACGCCTATAATCCCAGCACTTGGAAGGCACAGGCAGGAAGATTGCTGTGATGTGAGTTTGAGGCTGAGCTCAGGGCCAGCCTGAACCACAAAGCGAGACCCTGTCTCAAAAAACCTAAAAAAAAAAAGAAAGAAAGAAATGAAGCCTGATTGCCCTGTAAACACCAGTAGTTCATGATTTTGGGCTTCTGACTCTGAGCCCAATTCTTTAATCCCACAGGTAACCCTCTCTTCTTATCAATCATTTGATTCTTATGTGACCATCCACAATTATTTGTGAGAAGAAGACCTCGGCCAAAGTTTAGGAGATCTGTAAACGTGCACAACTGAGGCCCAGCGGGTCCCTGGTGCACAATTCTGGTATCCTTCTCTCAGCCCCTTCTAATGCTGCATTGTACAGGCTTGGGGAGTGGATAACTGCGACTAACAGTTAAGTCCCAGGGTATCATCACAGGCCTGTGAGGCTCCTGAAGCCATACTCCTTTCCCCTGGTCATGTGGTGTGATTAACACATACTGAGGACTACTGAGGATAATTTATTAAGGGCATGTGTCACGGAACAGGAGTGTTTGAACAGCCAGATACCATTTCTTTGCCCCTTCTGACAGCTGAACTCTTCACACCAGATAATACAGCATCCAAACAATTTGGCACTTCTCTTGTTTACTTTCCTACCACCCAAATATCCTAAGGATACGATCCTCTTGCAATTCAAACATCTGTGGTGGAAAAATGTGTCAGGCAAGCAAGGACGTTGGCAGAAATATGGAAGTTTACAAGAAGCAGAGATTATACCCTACTATTTACCTTCGGTTTCGTTTATCTCATCATCAGCGCTTTCCTCATCCTCCTCCCTTCTCATCATTAACATTTCATTACTGTCCTTCAGTTTATTTTTGTGTTTATTTAGATTCCTCCACAGTAGGTCACTCCTTATCCGTATAGAATTGGCAAGTTGGCTGCAATATGGAAAATATAAGTGAAACTTTATTTCTCAATAGTGTCCAAGTAACTCTATACTTTCCCACCTAACTTTTAAACTCATTCTATTTAATAAATCTGAGAGAAAACATTATACCCAGATGGCTTGATCACAGTTATCAAGTATCTACCATTATACCCTGTCCATAGTCATTTTGGTCATTTGACCCTTATAACAGGGGTACTGTCATACTTCCCTCTTCTGAGATCACTGTTACCTTCAATATTCAGATATTTTCTTGCCTTGGAAGACCTTCCCTTCCACTCCAGTGCAGAGGGATTCCTCCTTCCCAGTACCCTCAAATGAAATAGTGCTGGTTCACATTGTATTATCATATGAAATTTTCAAAGTATTTTCACTTACTATTGTTATCATCTGATATTCAATGCCATACTCTCTTGTATTCCTGTGGCCAGTAAGTGGAGGAGCACTTGAGAGGCCATTAAATGCTAAGACGTTGCCTAGGTGCCTCACATATTTGCTCATCTAATCCTCACAGTAACCCTACAAAGTAGACATTGTGATTCCTATTTTGCAAATGATTAAATTGGGGCTTAGAGAAGTAAGATGACACACTTCAGGTCACACGTGGAGAGTAAATGAAGATGCTAGGATATGAACATTCAGTCTATGTAACTCTAAAATATAGGCTTTTTCCATTAAGACCAGACTACAGTGCTCGCAAATAATGGACAGCAACAACACACACAGTATATTATCTGTCACTAAGGCCTTTCTTTACATGATCTCATTTCACCTTCATGATGACTTCATGAGATAGCTACTATTTTTTTTTAAATTTTTTGAAGACAGGGTCTTGCTTTGTAGTTCAGGCTGGGCCTGAACTCACTTCGGAGCCCAGGTTATCCTTGAATTCAAGGAAATCCTCCTGCCTCTGCCTCCTGAGTGCTGGGATTACAGGCATGAGCCACCATGCCTGGTACTGTGGTATGTGGTTACTGGGGATCGAAGTGGGGACCTTGTGCTTGCTAGGCAGGTGCCGGAACCACTGAGCTAAATTTCGAGCCTCAATCACTACTATTTTTAACTATTCCAATTTTTAGATGGAAAAACTGATGACAAGAGGAAAAATAACTTGCCTGAGGTCACCCAATTATGCAGTAGTGGTGCTAGTATTCAAATCCAGATCTGCTTATATTTAAAGTAGAATCTTCCTGGCTATGCTCACCTGTCTCTTTCTCCTCTATGAGCTTGTAAACTGCTTTAGGCTAGAACCTTGGAATTTTATCACACAGAGGAAATTAAAATGTTAGTTGATTTTTATCATTAAATATTAGTTGACTATTTTTTATAGGGCTTCACTTTCTAAAAACTCAATCAGAATCAAATAGAAAAAACTATAAATGTTCACGGCAGAGGTAAGAAGAGAAACTCAGGGCAAGGGAGAGAGAGAAAAAAAAACCATTTGCCTACAGCGTTATGAAGAAGTAGTAACATGAATAAGAATTATATTTGCAGCTATACAAAAGAGAACACCATGGCCACAATAGTGCTACTTGGCATCACAGAACAACCAGGTTCTGAGCATGTGAGGCCCAGAGACAGATAAGCCTGACTTTGGATGATACCTTTGAAGATAATACTAACTTTTCTCTCCCAAAACTGCATCACTGGCTTATCACTGAGCTCCACTAGGTAAGATGGATGTGGAGCAAAGAAACACTTTTTTCTTAATTAACCATAAAAGAAATCTCCAGACATAAATGAAATAGTGAGTGACAGTCCCAAATATATTTATATGATTTGCCTATGGTCTCTTCATGTTGCCACGTTGTTAACTACAGTTCCAAAAATAGTAACTAAAACAACTACACAGTTCTCAGGCCCTTCACACCAAATGTTTCAGAATACAAAATGTGGGGGATTTTAGGGAGGTCAAATGACATGATTTACACTCCAATGGAATCTGGGGAAGCATCTCATGATCAAATAGTACTATTTCTACAACAAAATATGTATATGCATGTCAAACATGAAACACTCAATAGAAACAATCTCAGGTTAGGTCCGTTCAGGTTTTCCTGCTTACATGACTTTGAAAAATAATCTAGATTTTCAGAACATAAACGTCAGAATGAAAAGACACTGAAGATTTATAGTTTTCAAGTCTGTGACTCTAATATATCTTATTTTCCATAATCAAAATGAATAGGTTTTCTTGATCTGAAGGTTTTATTTTAAAATTAGTAGTGTACAGTTTACCTTAATTAACAAAGAAAAATGCAACATAACCTTATTACTTCAAGATCCAATGCACTAACTTGTCTAGGTTTTAGAGGACTTTGTTTCAGATTCAATTTTATCATTAAGTGGTCATTTGGCTAAGAGTTCTTTCAGAAGTCCAAAATGAGATAATCTACTCAATTTCTAACTAGAATGTCCAAAGGAGGAAAGCTGGGATGAAATGACTTCTTCAGAGTGCCAGAGGTGACTTTCTTCTCATACAAAATATCACAGAACATAACTGCTATGGTTTTTGTCTAGATGTCCCCCCAAAGCCTCATGCAGTCACAGGTGGGGCTTTTTCAGAGGTAGCTGGATCTAGAGTATGTGACAAACTGATTTATGATGCAATGCTAGGCTCAAAGGTACTATGATTAAAAACGTGAGTGCTAGTCAGCCTACGTAGTCTGAATAAGATAAAATGGGCAGAAAGACACTGTGGAGGTCCCTTCTTTGTTGCTTTTGAAGTCTCTGCCTGCTACTCTGCCTTGGAGCCAGCCAACGACAGACTAAGACCACTACGGACTATGAGCTAAATAAACCTTTCCCCTTTTAACTTTGGGTGTCAGGTATTTTTGTCCCAGTAACAAGAGGAAAGTAACTAGGACAGAATTTGGTTCCAGAGAAGTGGAGCCACTGCTATGACTGTATCTGACCATGTGGTATAGGAGCCTTTGGGACTGGCTGGTGGGAAGACTTTGGAAAAGTCTGGGGATACTGGCTGAAAAAGTAGAGCCTGGAACACCTTAGGTGGTACTAGACAGGACATTCTGCTCAGACCTCAGAAGATCAGAAAATGGGGAAAGATCAGCTCAGAAGATTTCTGCTGGGAAGAAGGACTGCACTGGCTATTGGACTGCAATATGCCTTGCCCCTCCACAGAAAGTTTGCCTACATTTTGCTTGTGTCCAGAGACTTTGCCTGAAACAGATTAAGGGCTGTGAACAAATTAATCTGGCAGACACAATTTGAAGGCAGTCTAGTTGAGGCCCTAACATGACTATTGTAGGGAGCTGTTAGCCACAGTTATGCTAAGAATAAAGAGCAAAGAGCCCAGCAGAATGATTTAAAACACTTTGAGTTTGGCCAGAAAGGAAGCTCTAGTAAAGATGTGGACTGTAAAGACAGAGCAGAGGAGATCTAGATTTATAAGAAGGAACAAGAAAATAGAAAAGACAGCCCAAGGGTATCACAAGAGGCACCAGGACTCCACGCTTTGCAGCCTCAAAATTATACAAGTGAAAGACTTTTCTTGGGGAAAGAGCCCCAGAACACTGTGTTTGCAGAATGGCAGTGGCTTAGGGAAGCTGTTGCTTGGGATTCAGTTCATAAGCACTTAAATCTACAGCCAACAGAGAAGGAAGCCCCGCTACTACTCCAGGGGGCAGTAGACCTTAGCATCATCCACAAGGTGCTGGTTTTAGGTGAATGTAGAATGCAAGAGCTATGGGGTCAGGAAGGCTGCAACCCAGATTCCAGGAAGAAGCCTGGGAGGGCAGGCAGTGTGTGAAGTAGTGAGTGTGAAGTGAAGGTGCAGATAAGACCTCAGAAGTTTGGAGATTTCAGGAATGTAGATCCTCTGAGGAAAACTACATGGAGGGAGCAGAGCTGGCTTCAAAGGGAAGCCCTGGGAGCTAAAACCAGTAGCAGTCCTGTAGGGATGGAGCCACCCCGAAGTCTTTTAAGGGTGTTCACAACTGGCCACAGATTGCCTGGAAGTGGAAGTATAGGATTTAATGTTTTCCCTGCTGGACTTGGGACTTGCTTTGTTCTCATTCCTTTGTATCACCCATTTGTAACTTTTGGAATGGAAATGTCAATGTTGTACCACTGAATGTTGGAAATGTTTAACTTTCTTTTCATTTGTATTGGTGCCTGCAGCTAAGAGTCCACCTTAAATCTCAGATGAGACTTTGCACTTGCAGTTTTCAGGAATGCTGAAACTGTTAGGACTTTGGCAACTCTTGGAGATGGACAAAAGGCTTTTTTTTTTTTTTTTTTTTTTGCATAAAACGATCTACCTGAGTCTTTGGTGGAGTCAGAAATGGAATGTAATGGGTTGTGTCTAGATGTCCCGCCAAAGCCTCGTGCACTCACAGGTGA
Source organism: Petromus typicus (assembly GCA_004026965.1). Taxonomy (NCBI): domain Eukaryota; kingdom Metazoa; phylum Chordata; class Mammalia; order Rodentia; family Petromuridae; genus Petromus; species Petromus typicus. Next base: position 6,894 of record PVIR01021436.1, read on the forward strand.
AATTTTTTCAGAGTTGGTTGGATCCAGAGTACAATGCTAGCCTCAAGAACACTAGGATTAAGGATGTGAGGGCTGCGCACCCTAAGTAGTCTGGATAAGATAAAGGGGACAGAAAGACACTCTGAAGATCCTTTCTTTGTTGCTTTTGCTGTTGACCTGCCACTCGACAGTGAAGCCAGCCAACTATGGGCTAAAACCTAGGAACTGTAAGCCAAATAAACCTTTCCCATTTTTTATTTTTAGAATCAAATATTTTTTTGTCAGCAACAAGAGAAAAGTAACCAAGACAACTGACCAACGCATTATAGTCAATTTGTAATGCTCATTCACTCAACACATTTTCTCATTTATAAAATACACTATTCTAAATATCAGAAACATAACATAAATAAGACATAAGGACTTGTTCTCACAAAGTATAAAGTTTGAAAAGAGAGGCAGATATACAGGCTGATAATTATATCACACTGAGAAAAGTCCAAGGAGAGGTTAAGCAGGGAATGTTATCAGGCAGACTTTATACTTTATGAGCAGCAGGGTTGAGATAAGCTTCCTAGAAAAGGTGACATCTTAATTGAGGCTTTCAATGTGTGGAGTAAGCCAGATAAAGAATAGAGGTGTGGGGTGCCTAAGAATACTTCAGTATTCTAGGACAGAATTGCATTTTGCAATAAAGTTATTAGTTCTTTGGCAACAAACTCTTTTTTTTAAATAATACCTACTACTCCAGAATTCTCTAAAATGATGCCTTGGGAGTCTTTGCAATAGGAACACCCCAGACATATAATCCACACATAATAAGGTCTTCCTCTTATGTGAATAACTAATTACCTTGAACAGGCTAAGAACTGTCTTTATACAAATTTCAAACCTATAGTGTCTCATGTTTACAGAGTCTGGGTTTGCTCACACTCTCATCCTGACATATTTTGCCAAACTTCTTAGATCACAGTTGTACTTTTCAAATGTATAGACTGTTTACCTTCCTCTGAACTCATACGTATACAATTCGAGGAACTTAAAATCGTCCAGTAGTGAGCTGGGGATATAGCTCAGTGGTTCTGGTGCCTGTCTTGCAAGCGCAAGGGCCCAGGTTCGATTCCCCGGTAACCACATAACAATACTGAGCGTGGAGACTCACGCCCAGCAGCAATCAGTACCACATACCACAGTGCCGGGCATGGTGGCTCACGTCTGTAATCCCAGCACTTGGGAGGCAGAGGCAGGAGGATTGCTGATGTGAGTTTGAGGCTGAGCTCAGGGCCAGCCTGAACTACAAAGCAAGACTCTGTCTCAAAAAATATATATACATCGTCCAGTAGTTGCTAGTTTTCAGTTATTAATTATAGTGAACAGTGTAACGGAACATAAAAAACTTGATGATATGGAAATGAAAGTGTCTATTTTTTAAATTCAATAGGCGATGATTTTTACACAATGTTTGACATATTTATTCTCAATTCTTTACCTCCCATTCTAAGAAAATAAGCAGCATTAAGACTATCAGCATAATGAAGAAGCACATTAGAGTACAGAGAATCATGCAGCAGGGTTTGAGTTGAAAGGAAGAAATTTTCAGTACTGACCATCTGGAAAGCAGCAACATCGAAAGTGTTTACAGAATGTGCTTTTTATCTCATCTGTGTATTAGATAGCTACAATCTTAAAAAGTATGGCTCTTTATTAGTTGAAAGAAAACAAGTTTTTTAAAAACTTTAGACTAGGTTTTGAATTTTTCTTATTTTGAAGTTGTAATTCCGTCTTCTCGAAGAGTATGAAAATGCACATCATCTGAGTGTAACAGGCATGGTATTATAATGCTTGAATTTTTCCACCTTACCAAGGCTATGCACACATTCAAGTATTATTATATCCCTATGTAATATACAGAGGTCTCACCACCATATATATCCAGATGTAAATACCATCTAAAAGTAGATAAAAATTAGCAAGCCATTGGCACTGTACTCTAATGGAAACAATTCAGCCACTCTCCTTCACCTCCCTCTCCCTAGCATCCTGCTCCTGTCTCCTCCTGTCCTCAGCCACTTGATCTTTTCCTTCCTTCTCCTCTAAGTACATCTTAAGCTGATCAGTGATACTTAAGCCTAATGAAGCTTCTGATCTCTATTAATGAAGGTAAAAATAGAACTTATGTAACCTTGAGGGTGCCATGAATTTCAAAACACATCTTATATGCAAGTTTAATAAGGTTATTAGTGGCAAACTCTTAGAAAGCTTTTCACTTATGCTCTCTCTTCCCTTTTTCATTATGTGCAACCAGCTCAAGCCAGTTTGTGTTCTCTGCGTATGTGGTTCATAGCACATCTGAATTTAAGTTCATTAAAGTAAGCTAGAGATTCAGTTAGAGATTATTCGAAGGACAAACTTTGGCCATTTCACCTCAGAAATGACAGGCAGGTGGGTAGGGGTGGGTAACAAGGGGAAATAAAAAATTGTGATGGTAACAATAACAAAAACAAAGAGAAACAAAGCTTATGTATATAGGAGGTGGGAGTTGTAGGGTGGGTAGGGGAATGTGAAAAAATGAGAATGAAGTCATGTCATATACTGGTACAAATTGTCAGTGTTTAGTATGGTCATGATATGTATATAAAATGTACCTATTTCACAATAAAATTAATTTTGAAAAATAAAAAAATAAAATAAATAAAAAATAGAAATGACAGGCAGTTACTAGTCTATAGGTAGGAGATACGCATTTGGAAGTAATCAATTCCATGGAAACGTACCTCTACACCCACTTCAAATATTCTCCTCCCTTCAAAACCCAGATCAGATGGCACCTCTACCAGAGCCTGCTTCCTTCTCCCATTCACCCTGATCACCACTGCTTAGAAACTTGTGTAAGCTATTGACGCCACTCATTTTAGTCCTCACAGTCCATCTGAAATTGCTATTTAAGTGTTTCACATTTGAGATTTGCTTAATGTGGATTTAACTTTCTTAAAAGTAGGACTTCTGTATCCTTTATCTTACTTAGCAGGAGCAAATACAGAATAACTATGGTCAGATATGGAAAGCCTGAGAGAGGCACCAAAACAATGAAGTACATTTGGCTCTCAGGAAATGTTTTCACTTCTCCTATCTGGTTAGATTACTCCTCAGTTTTCATCCCCCAACTCTTGCCAGTTGTGTTCTTTAGGTGATCTGTAAATAAAAGGTTATCATGCAAATTGCAGAGGGATTTCAAAACTTCACTTGTTCTGGACTGCAACCAAAGGCCTAGAAAGGATAATTCTAATGTGTTCTTGGGGGATAGGGTGCTCAAGTATTTAAAAACAGGAACCCCGACAGGAGAAGGGACACAAAGATTCCTTCCAATACCAACAGAGACCCAGATCACGGTACTGTAGCTCTGCCATTGGCTTTTAGCTCTTCTCATCTAAACAAACACTTGTTTGGCTTTTTTTAAAATTTGTTCTCCTTTCTTTCCCAGTACTGAGGATTAAATGCAGGGTACCAAACTAAACTACAGCTACAACCCTCTGTAATTTTTATGTATTTATTTTATTTTGACACAGGAAACTGCCAAGTTGCCAAATTGCCCAGACAGAGTCCAAACTTAAAATCTTCCTACCTCAGCCTCCCGGAGTGTACACCAGCACATCTGAGTTTTCATTCCTTTTTTCAACTGCCACATATTTTACTACAGCACGCATTTATCTTTTATGGCATTATTTTACCTACTCTAAAATTTTATCTACCTCTTTTTTCTTTGAAATGAAGAACAGGAAGTGAGTTAAGGGACTGGTATCAGGAGTTATCTTGCCCTCCATTAGGAGAGTTTAACAGCCTCTGGACTCCATTTAGCTCCTTGTTGAGTATCAAGGATAGGATCTCCATTATCATACAATCCTCCTGTCTCAACTCAGGTTAGCAAAAAAGGCTTGTCCATGCAGAGATGAAGTTAGCTATCTGAAAGATCAGGAAAGTGTTATTTTCCAGGGGTGTGTGCTTGTGATCTTACAGATTTCAAGGAAGATGTTGAAAATATTAAAATCTCTTGAAGAAATTTCATTCCTCAACTCTTCTTCTTACCATATCTGTTTAGCTTGTTGATGGATTAATTTCTTTTTAAATTTTAATTGAAATCTTTATTGGTACATTACATATATGCATCATAATTGCACTCCATAATGGGGATTTGTACCAGTATAAGACACAAATTAATTCTAATTTTTTCCCATAGCCCTACCCACCCTACCACACCCCCATATACATAAAATTTGTTTCCTTACACTTTTGTTATAATCTCATTATTTTTCCCCCTTCAACCACTGTTCTTGGAAACTGAGCTGCACAGCGAGCTGAAAGTGTCATCTGCTCCAGGATCTTGTCAAGCAGCTCAGGATAACAAAAGGAACATAACTACTCTTACATAAAATAGCAAAATAAATAAATGAAGAACAGCAAACCCAAAACATATGCTGTTCAATATATATCCTTGCTCCCATTGTTTGTATCACTCAAGTAGTTTGTATTATCTAGGAAAAATAAAATATATTCCTGCCAGAGGATAATCCTCTGGATATCTTTTAGTAGAAAAAATCCAGTGGCCCTGAAGATCCCCATAAAACTTGTTGGCAGAGACACTACATGGGAGTCATAATGAAATTCTTACACTAAATTTATTATTCCACTTTCTAAATTACATGGCATAATCCCAGCCACCAAATTTGAGGAAATATTTCATTTTTATTCATGGGTAATTTTAATATGAAACTAAGCTTTAAAGGGAAAAAGGAAAGCAAAATATTCTACTCTTATTCCAAATCATCTGAGAAAGAGAAAAAAGTGAAAGAAGTTGAGGAAAGATATTATTCTCTTAATTAGAAAATTTAGTAAAATCTGAAAAAAAAATTCGTATGTATATGCTGTAGTGGCTGAAATGCTGTAACCCATCAGTTGATTCAAAATGGGTTATTACAACCAACAGATGAATGGCTAAAGGAAATGTGGTACTTACATACAATGGAGTACTACTCAGTCATAAAAGATAAAACTGACTTATTTATAGGAAAATGAATACACCTTGAGACCACAATGTTAAATGGAAAAAATCAGACAAGCTTAAATATTTCACGGCTTCTTTAAATGAAAAAAATCTGTCTCTGTATAATAAAAGACACCATATACAAAAAGAGGCATAGGAAATTCTTAGCTAACAGGGTAATGGGAAAAAAGAGAGAAAAGGTGTTATATTCCAAACATGAATCAAGCTTCAGCAATTCAGTGACTTAGGGAGACTATGTCAGCAATTAAGAAATTTTTTTTTTTTTTTTTTTGAGACAGGGTCTCACTTTGTAGTTTAGGCTGGTCCTGAGCTCAACTTCAAACTTATATCACAGCAATCCTCCTGCCTCTGCCTCCCGAGTGCTGGGATTACAGGCGTGAGCCACCACGCCCGGCACTGTGGTATATGGTACTGATTGCTGCTAGGCGTGAGTCTCCATGCCCAGTATTGTATGTGGTTACCGGGGAATCAAACCTGGGTCCTTGCGCTTGCAAGACAGGCGCTGGTACCACTGAGCTAAAGAAATTTTTTTAAAAGACTGGGAACATAGCTCAGTACAAAGGCCCTGTGTCCAAATATTAGTATCACAAAAGTGAACAGACCAAGGACCAGGGATTTAAATGGTTCTGGTGTCTGCCTAGTAAGCGCAAGATCCTGAGTTCAATCCCTGGTACCACACACCACAGTGCTGGGCATGGTGGCTCATGCCTGTAACCCAGCTCTTGGGAGGCTGAGGAAGGAGGATTGCTGTGAGTTCAATCACTAGGCCCAGGCTACATAGTGAGTTCAGGGCCAGCAGTCTCAAAAAAATTTCTGTGGAGTGCAATCATGGTGTGTGTATTTGATGTACCAATAAAGATAATTTAAAAAAAAAAAAAACAGGAAACAGGACAGAACAGAATACAAGTACAAAAATTATGATGATTCTATTTTAGATTTTTACAAACTATATCCTCCTTTTAACAAAGAGTTCTAAATATAATGCCTGTATTTCAGAAGCATCTGAAGAAATGTGCCTACATACAAATATCTACATATACTCAGAAATTAACAAATAAAAGTTTATATTTGCCTACCTCTTCTGCCAAAAATAGCAGCAGCAAAGGGGTACCCATCCCAGGAAGAGCAAGCTGAACACACTAAGGCCAAATAACCGCATCATCTGTGCATGCCCTGTTGGTTTAATTATAGTCTGTTACTTTCATGGCTTAAGCAACCAAGGCAAATACAAGCTCTTTCATGAAGTCTTAAAATCTATCAATTAATAAAGTAAAATCAGAGTATTCTTATATAACAGATAAATAGCTTTACTATTCCCTAAGTAGAAAGTAGAGTGCATAGTACATGTTTCTTCCTACGCCACTGTCCATTTTCTGTGGCTATATGTTACACATCCTTAAGTACTTCAGAAGCAAATTCATCTATGAACAGTTAGCCTGATGAAGAGATAGCTTTTTTTTTGGTACTGGTGACTGAACTCAGGACATTGTACTTGCCGAGCAGGTACGGCACTAGTAAGCCACATCCCTGGCCCAAGAGGTAGTATCTTAAATGTGTCTACATTACAAAACGTTAATTTACACAAAGAATCAAGAATTTGAAGGTGGATGAGAATATTTTAGTCTGCCATTCTTTGAAAAGATATTCTGATATTACTGAGGAGTTGTCACCATTTAATTTTTCCACTCTAAAAGAACCAAATTTCTCTTCACACATAATATAAAGACTGATGAATAAATTATAAATATCAAGTGACAATGTTAAAACCATATTACTATATTCATGATCATGTTTTAGTTTTCATCATTAATATCAGATGTTCTATAAAGAGCTGTAACTGAATAGGGACTGTATTAACCTAAGATATTGCTTTGCATACACCTTCTTTATAGTGTTTGTTAGTGTCCTTTCACATCAAATCCATTTGTCAGGGGACCAGCTAGTAATATGTCCCTGCTATTCAAACAACAATGGTAGCAAATACTATAGTTCTCAGAACCTGAAAAGAAAAAATCTTAAGAACATAATTCAGAAACATAAAAACAAAGAAGAGTTACTGAACAAATCTAAACTGGAAACATTGAAATCTACTGCAAATGCCAAGATACTGAAGACAAAATAAATATGAAGAATCCTACTTAAGAAAAGAAACTAGGATGAAAAAAGTTAAGATAAGGTGTGCCTAACTGGTACTACCGGGTCTCAGCAAACACACCCCAAAGTGAAAGGCGCCAAAGCAGACTTTCTTTCTGACCTTTCACAGTTCTATCTCCTGTTCCCTTATGCTCCCAAGAAGAGACATAGAAACCACAATTTCTCTTACCTAAGGGAGGTGATCGAAATTAGAAATCCTTATCCCCAAAGCAAGCTATAAATCTATGAATATTACTTTTACCTTCTACTTTGTTGTCTTGCCATAAAGAAACTCTCTTGCTTACTTTCTCTGAAAGTAAGTTGTAAGATCCCATTTTAGAAAGTCAGCCCCAAGAGGAAGCAGAAAGCCCAAGAAAAAAATCTGAGTAGTCAGGTCTTGATGAATTTCTCCACTTAATTCTATTAGCACTAAGTCATGGCCCTTATGTCACATCATACTTCTACATGGTTTCCATGCTTCATAGAACCTAAGCATAAAAATGGACAGCTCACACTACATCTTTAAGTTTTCAATCTGATGGCTCCTAAATCACATAAAATTATGGTCAAATAAATTTTTTTTTTTTTTTTTTTTTTTTAAGACAGGGTCTCACTTTGTAGTTCAGGCTGGCCCTGAGCTCAGCCTCCAACTCACATCACAGCAATCCTCCTGCCTCTGCCTCCCAAGTGCTGGGATTATAGGCATGAGCCACCACCCCTGGCACTGTCATATGTGGTACTGATTGCTGATGGGGTGAGTCTCCACGCCCAGTATTGTATGTGGTGACCGAGGATCAAACCTGGGTCCTTGCACTTGCAAGACAGGCACCGGAACCACTGAGCTAAATCCCTGGCCCCTCAAATAAATTTTTTATGCTCTTCACTTAATAATCGGTTTTTTGCAATAGAGTTGTCTTCCATGACATTTTATGACAAGCATGAAGAGGATCATTCTGTTTTCTACCTCAACAGTATCTTTCCCCAGGCATTGAAAGTTATACATCAAAGAACCTGGAACTCTTTAGACAAAAGGCAGAGAGCGACTATGCAAAAGAAAGAGTAAGGCTAATCGAATGGTCACAATACATACACTAAGAAGAAACTTCTCATGAATATAGAGGCCTGACTACCTCAGGAGAAAGGACGGCATTACTTTAGGGGTAAGAACTCTCAAAGCATTAAACTGGCACATCCAAATGTGAACTTACATCACGTAACATGCTTACTCAATTTCTAAAAAGAGAAACAGAATAAGTGAAATGAAATGAACTTACTATTTTTTACGGGCACAAAGCACTTTGGAGTCGCAGATGACGAAAAGCAACATTTGAATTTTAAACACTGAGTCTCATTAAGGGTTTGGTGTTCATCGCAAGCTATTACCTCTTCGTCTTCCTTTATCACACAAGCTTTTAAGAAAGGAAAAGCAAAAAAGATTCAGCATGATTAATAAGCAGTTGGCCTAATTAATTACTACAACCCAAAAAGAAGAAAAAGATTTAAGCTGGTACATTCAAAAGACTGACTGACATACAAACAACAATGAAAGCTAAAGAAATAAGAGGTAAAATACAAAAATAAGACTTAAAAACTACCATAAAGTCAACAGCACATTTTTTAATTCTAGTTGAGCTACAGAAAAACACTAATTGTCAACAGATCATTAATAATAAAAATTGAAGAATAAATAAAAAGACAATAAATCATAAGCTGAGTTTATATCTAGACGTCCCTCCAAAGCCTTCTGTACTCATAGGTGGAACTTTGGGTGGTGATTGGATCATGGAGGCATGATACTCATCAGGGGATGAGTCCATTGATGAGTCTGTGGCTAAATGTGAGGGGGTGAGGTGAAGCTTGGAGGAGGTAGGCCATTGAAGGCTTGGCCTGGAAGGGCCTGTCTCTCTCCTCCCTCAGTCTCTGTTTCCATGCTATGAGCTTCTTCTGCTCTGCCATGCCCCTCAGCTGTGTCATTCTGCCTTCAAGCCAGCTGACTATGGACTAAAAAAGGTGTGAACCAAAATAAACCTTTCCTCAGAGCTGTGGGTGTCAGGTATTTTGCCTCACCAATAAGAAAATAACTAAAACAGGTGGTAATATAAACATAACACAGAAGGAGTTAAATAGGCTCAACACTTTTAAAACTAACACTTCATTAAAGTGATATGACATGTGTTCTCATTTAATTTTACTAAGGTACAGAAATTCATTGAATACATCAATGAGAACACTGAAATAAAATGTAGTTTAGTGCTATGAAGTAAGGTAAGTGATAATCACTGAACGGCCTCTGGGGTGCACTTATCGTATAGGCACTAGGATATATTTTAAGATTCTTCTATTGGCCCTTTAATTACAATTCTATACTTTTAAATAAGCAATAATTTATGGTGTGAATACCAACAGCTGATACAACTGCAGTAAACTTACATGTATCTGAATCTAAAAGACTCAATTTCAAATAGTCGATTTTTTAAAAATCTTGATTTATAAGAGAAAAAAGTTCAATATCAGGTTTTTATTCAAAAAGAAAATCTTCCTACAGCATCTCTGAGGGTCAAGAGATTCAATTCAATCTTCTATACTATCAGCAACTACAGACTTCCAAAACTAGTAAGTGATGTGTTATAATCACTTTGAAACATTTCAACAACAATGAACAACAGAAGTGTTTGAAGTATATTTATTTTTATTATATGCCATTTGTGTTCTTTAAAGATGGGCGAGGCCTGAAGATAAATGACAAACATTCATTAGCATTAGCCACCTATCCAGGTCAGCAACTTCATTTATACACATTGCTACTAATTTTCACAGCAAACTTCCAAACTGAGTTTTATAACCTCCATTTTAAAAGTAAAAAGAATTAAGATGTGTTATGTACGTATCCTAGCTTTCAACAATGAATATAATCATTGTGCATTGCAAACATGCACCAATAAAAATTTAAAATTTCAAAACAAAAAAATAAAAAGGAAATAAAGGATCAGAGTAACTTATACAAGGTCACAAATTCAATGTAGTATAAGTTGGTTGATCTATTGCCCAAGCATTTTAGACATGTGAGTTTATCATTCTTTGTTTTTCTACCTTGTAAGCAATCCTTTCTTTAACTCTTTTAGGTCTACAGTGGCCCATTTCCTCCAACTAGGACTATATCTGGAATATGCAGCTCAGTTCTGAATATCACACAGCCTAACACAATAGTATAACATTAGTCAGGACCTACTTAGAGAGAGGAGGTGACTTACCACTATTATCACTGTTTATACTGTTAAATACAACTTTCCAGGAATGCTAAAGGCAAAGTTTTAATCATAAAAGAAACTGGACCAGCTATCTCTGTGATCTGTTCCAATTCTTGTTAATTGTAATTTTAAAGAATAGAGCAGAGCAATTTAATCAATTTTAGGTAATTTTGTCCAAAAGGAGAAGGATCAGGTGACCTCTGAATCTCTGTTACTAGTCTATCTCAGTTATTTTCATTTGTAGGAGATGGACATTTCACAAACAATAGTAACAGAAAAAAGCATACTTAATGTATAAGTGGTATTAAAGTGTATTTTCAACTACACAGGAAGAAAAAGTGATTAAAATGTTGCACTTTTTATGAACCTGTAACTATTATCTTTTAAACTGACAAAAAACGTGTACACTTGTGAGGAAAATTGTGACATTCCAATACATGTACACACTGTGTAATAATCAAATCAGGATAACTAGTATATCCATCACCTTAGATAGTTATTATTTCTTTGTGTTGGGACATTCAAAATCCTTTCCATTAGCTATCCTGTAGTTACTATTTATAAAAAAAGACAATATGAATATTTTATAAATATTGAACCTCTATTATAAAAGATCTGAATCAGTCTAAATTAGGTGCTTATATTAAAATGGAGTAATTTGCTTTCATTTCATACAGTAAATTTTTACTCAAATAACTGTCTTGAGTTAGAGAAACATGGAAGTAGTTATTTTAAAAAGGCTTTTTAAATATGTTCATATAATGAAGTCTTATGGATAAGTTTGTAGTATTTTACATCTGTTATTTTCATAAGTTCTAAGGCTTAAATTGTGCTCTTTTAATACAAAATTTGATACTCAATAAATAATTATTTTCATCTATACAGCAAAACACCTTAGATTTTTTTTTTTTTAATTTGATCATGGCAGTATTTTAAACAATTCATTTATTTGGCCATTCTCATTGGTAGTAGGTAGTGTAATGACTACTTTACAGTAGCTGAAACCAGAAAAAAACATGAAAAGATTTATGCAAGGTCACCAAAGAATCCAGAAAAAAGACCTGAAGTTAAACAGTGGGTATAATTTTGTATTTACATGAATACATCAAATTTTTTTCAGAATAAATTTTTCATGATTTTAAATAAAAATTTTAAGTTTGTAATTCACATGCCAATTTATGTGATGGTTCTCTATGAAAGGGCACCACATGCTACCCAAAACAAGTTTATTTGTGGTTAATAATTCTCAAGGGTCATCACGTGCTTGACAAACACATTACACACAGAATCAAAAAAGATGTGCCTAAAACCCAGACATTTTTATTATTAAAACAGATGGGAAAACATCCAGTATAGTCCATAATATTGTACCACACTATATCATGCTAAGTTCATAGAGGATATAAATTTCAGCAACGTCATTCAGATAAATTGTGAAAGCTATAAATATTTCAGTAAGAAAAGCACTTTATAAAGAATAACAAACATCTATGGAATGCCTTGTGAATATTATCTTGCTTTGCCGTCACAGTTTTTGTGGTAAATAGCTCATTTTAAAGATGAGGATACTGAGGTTCAGAGATTACTTTGCTTAAGGCAAAGGGTAGAGTCATGATTCAAACTCAGGTTTTTCCCACTTCAATGCAGATGCACTAGGCTACCTTGTAAATATTTAACAACTGTTTATGAAACAAGGATATTAAGAGGGGGGAAAATCAAACAAGAACATACTTGTTGGAGAGAAAAAATTCAACAGAGCTTGCCAGGCGGATGTTTTTTCCTGAGGTTCGTCAGCAACTCTACTATCCAGCGAGTTAGCTTCACTGACAGACAATGATTCAGCAAGCGCTGGAGAAGAAATAAAATTATTAATCCAAGAATATACAGCATTTATCATTTTAAATTACTCTGTAATAATAATAAGCTTTACTTAAAATTATGGAAAGTCTAATAGCTAACAGATATTACATTTCAATCTTATAACAGCTTAGGTATTACTAATCAGAATGTGATTCTTCACAAACTGAAAAAGTATGAAATTTTCAAATGTTTAAAATATAGGTTGACACATTCCACTGCTGCCCTGTAAACTATTAGTACACTTGGGTCTGATAAGCAGCTCTGATAGTAGAGGTTCATCAATTAACAAACTGCAAAAAGTATGTATTCCAATCATTTCCATCACAGAATCCATCACAGAAAATCTTTACAAATATACATTATGTCCTCACATATAGTAAAACTTTCTTACTCCTCTTGCTCAGTACTTCAAAGCACCTGTTTTTAGTCTTATTTGTACAATTTCCTCCTATAGAAGAGGGAAAGAGAGCAAGGATTTGTCCATATCATTAAATATTTTCTTGTGTCACAGTATTCCATTTCATGCCTAAATTATTATTAACCATTTTTCTACAAGAACACAATTAAGTTGCCTGTAATTTGATATTTAGAGAATTCCAGGTGACTATCACTGTTTTGTAATGGTTATTACTGGACCTATATTATCAGCAGATATTCATTAAAAAGTTCTCCAGGGCCAGAGATTTAGATCAGTGGTTCCTGCGCCTGCCTTGCAAGTGCAAGGACCCGGGTTCTGTCCCTGTAACAACATACAATAATACTGGGTGTGGAGACTTACGCCCACTAGCAATCAGAACTACATACCACAATACTGGGCATGGTGGCTCACACCTGTAATCACAGCATTTGGGAGGCAGAGGGAGGAGGACTGCTGTGATGTGAGCTCAAGGCTGAGCTCAGGGCCAGCCTGAACTACAAAATGAGACCATGTATATAAAAAAAAAACTCCTCCACATAGATTCTTATTTTTCCCCTTCCCCCCATCCTGAAACCTCCACCCCCTATATACATAAATTTTGTTTTCTTTTTTCTTTATTACTATCACATTCTTTTTCCCCTCATTATTTACCCCTACTCTTTTTCAAGTATTTTCTATTTCACAGTATCAACATATATACTAGAACTCATTTACATCTTCATTTTCTCATACCAGAGAAAAGACATATTTGCACATCTGTGACCTATTTATTTCACTTATGAGGATGTCCTCAAGGTACATCAATTTTAGTATGAATGACTCAATCTTATCAATTTTAATCGCACAATAATACTCCATTCTATGAAAGAGCCACACCTTCTTTATGTAGTGCCCAGTTGATGGACATTTTGGTTGTTTCCAAGATTTAGCAATCACAAACTGAGCTGCTATAAACATGGGTGCACATACGTCTCTGTGATAGGTTATTTTTAAATCTTTACTGGTACATTACATACACACATCATGATTGCACTCCATAATGGGGATTTGTACCAGTATAAGACACAACTTAATTCTCATTTTTTCCCATAACCCTACCCACCCTGCCACCCCCCATATACATAAAATTTGTTTCCTTATTTTTTTTGTTATAATCTCATTTTTTTTCCCCCTTCACCCTATTTTACTTTGAGCATTTTCTATTTCACAATATATAACATACAATTCTAGGACTCATTTACATCTTTATTTTCTCATACCAGAGAAAAGACGCTATATGTGCCTATCTGTGACCTATTTATTTCACTTATGAGGATATCCTCAAAGTATGTCCATTTAAGTATAAATGATTCAAACCTATCATTTTTTATGGCAGAGTAATACTCCATTCTGTAGAAGAACCACAGCTTTTTTATCCAGTCTCCAGTCGATGGACACTTGGGTTGTTTCCGAGATGTAGCAATCACAAATTGGGCTGCTATAAACATGGGTGCACATATGTCACTGTGATATGAGTCTTTTAATTCTTGTGTGTATATACCTAGCAGGGCAATGGCCAGGTCAAATGGGACCTCCAATCCTAGCTTTTTGAGGAATCTCCACACTGATTTCCACAGGGGTTCCACGAGTCTACACTCCCACCAACTTAACCATGTCCAAATTACTTCCCAGCAAAGCTACTCCAAACTACACTTCTACCTGTAAATGTAGTCAAGTGCCAGGTTTCTTGCACTCTACTTTTTATCTGTCAATTTAACAGCAAATTGTTGTAATTTGTACATTTAGTAACCAGTGCACTTACATCCTATATACATTTGTGCATAATAAGGAATTTAACATGATGAAACTTAACATGATTAACTTAACATGATGAAAATATCTTTTTCAAAGTAATCATTACTTTTGTATTTGCTATAGTGCTGGGGAAAGTTCTGGAGTTTAAAATCCTAACATAACAAAATCTACCATCTCTTATTTTATTTAAAGTGATGTTTACTGAGACATTCTACACTCCATTTCATCTACCACTTTTGTAGTTTCACTTCTTAAAAGCTTTAATCTACCTGTTATTTGTTTTGGGAGTTTATTAGGAAGAATACATTTTTCCAGCTCTCCAAATATCATTGACTAAATCTATCTTATATTCTTATTAATACATATTAATTGTATTTATTGAGTACAATGTGATATTCCAAAACATGCAACAAAATATACAGTATGATACTGTGAGACAAAGTTAAAAAAAAATCTAAGAAACTGAAAGAAAAAATACTTGGTACAATTGTATCACCATAGAAGTTAAAGATGCTGAAGTAATTCCTGAAGAAACCAAACAAAAGCATTTATTTTCTCCTTATTGTGTCTTCATTATATTCTAAGTATGGAGATCTGTCCTTTTTGTTTCACAAATCTATATATTCATGCACAATAGTACTGTTATAAATTATCTTGTTACGTTTTAGTAACTTATCTGGCAAATATTTCATTAAGTAGTCTTTGTTATTAAAATTTTATTTATCAAGATGAAAGCTTTTAAATGAACTTTAGGACTATTTTCTTAAGTGAGAAAATCCTAATAAGATTATTATAATTGCATTCATGTATTTAGTATTCATTTAAAAACTACTTATTGTGTGTCTTTCATGCAAGGCATGAATTCAGTTACAGTCATTTAGAACGAACTGATGTATTTACAAAATTTTCTCACTTAAGAATTATTTTGTTTCCCCATTCATGTAAGTCTCTCCCCCATCTACACTCTACATCAGAGTGTCTTGGTCTTCATCTTTCCTTAGTCTGAGAGGAAACAGATTTCTGTGATTTTTGTCACTTTTGTTTCACCTCATTCTAACAACAATAACAACAAACATCTCTAGAAGGGTCAAAGAGGTGGAATGGGAAAAAAGAACCAAAGTATATAGTGTACAGGTGCAAATTCCCTGTGATGAATGTGATCCTTATGTATACCTAAAATGTACCAATAAATGTTTGGACAAAAAAAAAAAAAAAAAAACCTCCAAGTTTCCGGCATACAGATAGCAACTGGCAATCTTTAAGGTTTTCCAGGTTTCACTATTATAGATCACTTGGTCATTTCAATGAGTATCTGAAATGGAAGAGGCAGATAAACTTCTTTATACAGACAAGCATAACTGATGGTGGTCTAAACAAGTCTTGAGCATATTTTACCTGTCCTCTACCCCTGGTTTCTTCTCTACTCTAAAACAATTATTTATGAAGCAATTTTAACAATATTTCTCAAAATTTGGTATGAGTACCACCAATAGTACATGTGAATTTGAGGTGGAATATAAATAAATGCCTACTGATACATTTTCCTATTTATGTATTTATTTAAAATTGCAGAATATATATTATCACGTCCAACCTGCCAAAATGCATAACAAAGCTGACATCATTTCCCATATAGCAAACCTTTATAAAATCCCCCTTAAACATTCTTATCCTTTCTCTGCCAGGGTACTATTTCCTTTCCTTCACTCCCTCTCTTCTAACTCCATCAACCAGACAGCACAGAAATCTTTTCTTCAGACCTTTCTCTCCACTCGAGAAGCCTACTGCCTCTAAGCCCTCCTCCATCACTATTCCTCTAAGCCCTCCTCCATCACTATTCATACGCAGAATAATTTTTTCCTAGGCTCAAATGTGCATCCTTCCATTCATTAGCATGATCCACAAATAAAAGGTCATTAAGAGACAGCTTCCTTACATGGGAGCAGGAAATGGTAAAGAAACAATTATATTTCCCTGTTTCAAACTATTTTGTTTTCTAATTTCCCTGTTAGAAAAAAAATAAAGATAAAAATTCTAACACTTCAAGCAAAAGCCAGATTGAAATCAAAGAGCTGCGTGGTCATGTGATCTGAGTTGTACAGGGTGCCTGCCCTTAGAGGGACCACATATTTGGCTGAATGTGCTGCTGTCGACCTCCTCAAACCAGCAATAAATCTCTAACAAGGGATTCTGTGTTTTCATTTTGCAAAATATGCTGCCAGCCTTGTTCTGGGGTAAAATCTGTCAAATGTGGAACTAAATGACAGCAGAAGAGGAGAAAGACTGAGAGCAATAGCTAATGGCATCCATTCTGAAGAGGATTTATTGGATATTAAGTTGAACATCTATCTACAGTGATCTGTTTCTGAGCCTTGACCTCAAACAGACCTCAGTTTGTACTCTGGCTCTATTATATACGAGGTGATGAACATAGACAGTCACTGAACTTCTTGCCTCAGTTTACTATCTGTAAAATGAGGATTTACTTTTAAGGATTAACATCATATTAAGGACTAAAATGCATATATTTAATGCAACATTAATAAGTAAACGCTTTTGTACATATATTCCATTCTTTATTTTTATTATTCAAAGATTTAAATTTAAGCCAGGCACGATGGCTCAGAACTCTAATCCCAGCACTCAGGAGGTAGAGGCAGGAGGACTGCCGTGAGTTCAAGGTTGCCCTGTGCTACCTAGGGAGTTCCGGACCAGCCTGAACTACAAAGTGAGACTGTATCAAAAAAAAAAAAAAAAAAAACCATTTAAATTTAATAACATTAGTTTGTTTTCAGGATATTTATTTTGATAAATACTATAATTCTCCTTATAGAAAATACAACAAACTTTCCATTTATAACATTGCAACAATTTCCTTTAAATAAAATTTATGTAAACAAGTAAGATTCAAATGAGATAATGTAAGAAACTGCTTACCGAATTTTATCTGTGATGCTAAAGCAATTAAAATATTACCTATTTGTCCATCTGTATTTCTCATTTTAAAACTTTCCTCTAACAACGATGAACAATAATAACTGACTCAATTACAGAGAATTGGTAGAGGCTCTGGGATAAAACTTCCTGTCTCCAATTAGTTTAGCTTTTCCTCCTGCATGCCACTGGCCTGTATGCTTTCTGTGTTAACATTACCTGAGAAGCAACATGGCTTGGAATCCAAATGATGGCACAAACTGGACATGACCCCGGGTTACCTGGAGTCATTAAACCTTATTTCCTCTTGGCATTACATCCAAGAGATCTAGGTAAAGTAGTAAACAACTATAATCCCAGCTACTCTGGAGGTTGAGGCAAGAGGATCGCTAAGTTTAAAACCATCCAGAGCAACTTAGCAAAATGATGTCTGAAAATAAAACAAAAATTTAAAGCTAGATGTACATCAGTAAGCCTTTGGGTTCAATCTCTAGTACTGAAGAAAAAAATCCTAAGAAAACCAAAGACTTGTTTAGGAATGATAAAAGGAATTTTAATACCAGGACCACTGTCTTAGCTACTTTTTCATTGCTGAGACAGAACACCTGACACCTAAAGCTGGAAGGGGGAAAAGTTTGTTTAAGCTTAAAGTTTGTAGAGGCTTCAATTCAGAGACAATCAACTGGTTCCAAAGCAGGGTGACAGCAGAGGGCCGTCACAGAGGAGAAACAGTCTATGGTGTGGAAGGGGCACAAGCAACAACCACTAACAGAAGCGGTAGCAGCTCACAAGCAACAGCAGCTTCTTTCTGTCCCTTTCTGTTCTGTCCAGAATGTAAACCTATTGATTAGTGCCATTCACACTCTGGGTGGGGCACTTACCCTTAATCCCAGTGTCACACCTAATCCCAGCCACCTTTGAAAAGCCCCACCTACAATCTGCATTGGGGCTTTGGAGGGACATTTAGATACAAGCCATAATAATCCCATACTCTGTTTTCACTATAATTCTGTAGGGCCATAGTCAGATTATTTGCTCTTCTGATATATACCAGCATAATGCTGTGACAAAGGTACCATAAACATAAACTTGGTGGCATAAAACACCAAGTTACCAACTTGTAGTTTTCATGGCTAGAAATCCAAACTCAAGGTATTAGTGGCTTGTCTTTTTCTAAAGGCTGTGAGAGAAGGCTTCTATCCTTGGCTGTCTTCTCCCTATGTCTATCCGGTCTTAACTTCTCCTTACGAACATATGTGTCTATGTCCAAATTTCCTCTTTATATAAGGTCACTAATCACACTGGGTTAGAGCCCACTCCAGACAACCTCCTTTTAACTTGACTGCCTTTATAAAGACTATCTCCAACTCGGGCTGGGGATATAGCTCAGTGGTTCTGGCGCCTGTCTTGCAAGCGCAAGGACCCGGGTTCGATCCCCAGTAACCACATAACAATACTGAGCGTGGAGACTCACGCCCAGCAGCAAACAGTACCACATACCACAGTGCCGGCCGTGGTGGCTCACGCCTGTAATCCCAGCACTCGGGAGGCAGAGGCAGGAGGATTGCTGTGATGTGAGTTTGAGGCTGAGCTCAGGGCCAGCCTGAACCACAAAGCAAGACCCTGTCTCAAAAGACCTTTAAAAAAAAAAAAAAAAAAAAAAAGACTATCTCCAACTAATGTCACATTCTGAGGTATTACACATTCCAACTACAATTTATGGGGGGGGGATCTGATGCAAATCATAACACAATGCATTTAGTTACATTAAGAGAAGTCATTTTAAAAGTAAAATTATTTTTAAGCCATATAGCCACAAATTAACCCTTGGAAATCCAGGAAACCTGACAATATGAAGAATGAATCATTATTTTAGAAAAAATATGTTACAGCCTAGGGACGTCACTCAGTATGACAGCACCTGCCTGGCAAGCACAAAGTTCTGAGTTCAATCTCTGGTACTGAAGGAAAAAAGGAAAAATTATGTTATACCTAGCATGGAAAAAATCCTCATTGAAATGAAATTTCACTCAATAGACAGGATTTTTCTCTCTCGCCCCATGGAAGTTCTACTCCAAACAGAAACAGAAAATGTATAGTTTTGTCACCTTGTTTTTTCAGAGGAGGAAAAGGCTCTCAGTGCGTCCTAACTTTAAAAATACAATTATCTTAACATGGTTAAAGAACACCAATAGTAGGGGCCAGGGATTTAGCTCAGTGGTTCCGGCACCCGCCTTGCAAGTGCAAGAACCAGGGTTGATCCGCAGTAACTATATACAACAATGCCAGGAACCACATATGATAGTGCTGGGCGTGGTGGCTCAGGCCTGTACTCGCAGCACTTGGAAGGCAAAGATAGGAGGATTGTTGCGAGTTCGATGCTGAGCTCAGGGCCAGCCCAAACTAGAACACCAACAGTAAACAACATAATAGTGAAATAATGAAAGCTTTTCCCTGAAGACAAGGAGGTCTAATTTCACCACTGTTATGCAACAGTATACTAGAAGTTCTAACTTGAGTGATTAGGCAATAAAAGAAATAAAATGCAATTATATTTGTAAAGGAAGAAGTAAAACATCTCTATTCACAAATAAAATTAATAATAGGAATTTTGGGTTTGATATCCAGTACTACAAAAAAAAAGTCTAGATTTAGGACAACCAGTAAAAATCCTACTAGAACTAACAAACAAATTTAGAAAATTTACAGGGTACAAGATCAATATGAAAAAATTAGTTGTGATTTTATACACTGCCAATAAATCTGAAAAGGACACAAAAATCATTGCATTTACAGTAACATTCCAAAGAATAATATATCAAAGAACAAATTTAACCTAGATTAAACACCTGTACACTGAAAACAGAAAAAAATAATTGAAATAAACTGATGACAACACAAATAAATGGAAAGATATCTATTCATAAATTATGATTTAATATTGTTAAAATAGCAAAATATTGCCCAAAGTGAGCGAAAGAACCTCATCAAAATTCCAATGACCTTCTTGCTGAAATGGAAAAACTGATCCCCAGATTGGTACCAAGTTAGAAAGGGCTTTAAATATCAGTACAAATAGTATAGATAAACAAAAAAATTGGAGAACTCACTTATACTAATTTCTAAATTTGCTATAAAGTTGCATTACTCAAAGGATTATGGCACTGACATAGGAATAGACTGCACCGAAATGATTTTTGACAAGCATATCAGGAATAGGCTATGAATAATCTCTTCACAAATAGTTCCAAGACAGCTAGATAGTCATATCTAAAAGAAATTGTACAACTAATTAAAACCATATGTGAAAATTAACTCAAAATGGCTCACCAGTTCAAATATAAGAGCTAACACCATAAAATTATCTAGACAAAAACATAAGCATAATCTTCATGGCCTTAATGGGTGTAATAAAAACTCAAACAATAAAATTTTTAAAAATATTAGTTGGACTTTATCAAAATCCAAACTTTTATACATCAAGGGACATTATCAAGAAAATGAAAAAATTTTGACAATATGAGAAAACATTTACAAGTCATATTATTTAATAAGCTTCTACACAATATGTAAGAATTCTTTCAACTCAACAAGATCACATACAATGAATTTTTAAATGGCCAAAAGATCTGAAAAACATTTTTCCAAAGCTGTGAAAATGGTAATAAGCACATGAAAAGATATTTAATCTCAATTATTATGAAAAATAAATCAAAATCATAACATATTTCACATCTAGTAAGAAAGCTCCAATCAAATGAGGGGGATGAATGCTGATGACACTGGAATCCTCAAATAGTGTTAGTGAAAAATGTAAAATTGTTCAACCATTTTGTACATAAGTCTGAAACTTCCTCAAAAGTTCAAATTTGAATTATCATATGACCCAGCAATTCTTCTAGAGAACTTAAAGTATGTCTGCATGAGAACTCAGAGATAAGTGCTCACAGTAGCATTGTCTGTAATAGGCCCACAGTGGCAACAACCCAAACTTGATAAATCTGATAAATGCATAAACAAAATGCAGTCTATACTCACAATAAAATACTATTCATCCCTACAACGGAATAAAGCAACTTAAAGGCCTGTGAACTGGGAGTTATTGGTACAAGTTTTAATATGGAGTAGTTACAATATTTTGGAAGTACATAATAAAGGTGACAGTTGTACATTTAAGAGCATTAAGTCCCCCAAACTTTTACTATAAAATACTATAATTTGATATATGAATTTCAACTTGATTAAAAAGGGAGAGATATAAGAGTTTAGCATTTTATTGAAAGGAATTGAGGAAAAGAAAGCTTTGGGGAAGGAAATTTAAGGAAAGTTCTGAGGCTTAGACAAGAAGATCACCCTGAGTTCCAGGTCCCCTTGAGCTAGTGAGTTCAAGGCCAGACTGAACTACACAGCTGAGACCCTGTCTCAACCATAACCACCACAACAAAAGGCCATGCTCCTGGCAGAAACCACCATTCACTGGCAACCCGGCAACCCCTGTAGCCACCAACCCGTTTACATCACCCCCAGCGGCCCACATGTTGCCTCGCGACCCACATGACAGTCCCCATGGCCACAGGATGCTCCGCACCCACAGAACGCCCTCCGCCCACACGGTGCCCTACACCCCACACGACATCCCACTGCCATTATCCACAAGTCGCCTCCCCACTCACATGAAACTTCTGCTCACCATAGAATGCCCCGTTGCCTACACGACGCCCCAGCCACCCACAGGTTGCAGGTCCCCCACATGACACCCTCCTGCCCACATGCTGCCTCCACAAGCCATATGAGGTCCGTGCCAACCATAGGAAGCCCCCGCTCCCCACAGAACTCCCCTAGCCACAGCAGGAAAACTGCTTCTAGAGGAAGCCCCGCCCACCCACGACAAGCCCTGCCCCACTTGGCACCCCCGCTGCCTCCTCACAGGACACCACCCCGCCGTCTAAAACGACACTGCCACCACCTCACACGATGTCTCTGCCGCCACACAGCATGTCCCTGTGGCCACACACGACGTACCAACCGCCTCGTCACAGGACACTGCCACCTACTGACATGACACTCACCTCCGCATCATGACAGCTCCGCTGACGCACACGAC
>PVIR01021437.1:0-29429 GCA_004026965.1 Petromus typicus
TTTGAAGATGAGATTCCAAGAGCAAACTTGCCATTTTATTTCATAAGCACAATATGTAATAAAACAAATTATTCTTTCAACTCATAGTGATAATTTTCAAATTGAAGTACATTTGGTAATACAGTGAATAAAAAGAATAATTCCTTGATAGTTCAGACTTTGTCTGTATAAAATAAAAACTAGTTTGGACTTTACTACTTACAACAAATAACTAATGACACTTATATGTACTTAAAAGTTCTAGACATTCAATTTCAAGTTGGTGCATATACCCAAGATGTCTGTGGACTTTCTTCCATTGACACTGATAAAAATAAATCAACTTTGAACAAACAATATAAAAGTAAGTAACTTATGAATGATATACTAGAATTTTATTATACTGCCTTTCTGATGAAGAATAATTATTCATTAATTTATATCAGTCAACATACGAAAGCTATGTTTATGTTTAATTCTTATTCACTGACTTCTTCACTGGTATTAAAATGATGACAGATGTCAAATACTTAAACTACACTGTATGGAAAAAAAGGAGATGAGAAAAATGTATGTATTGTCTTATTTCCTTCAATAAATCATGAAAACCTGCTCATATTGAAATTATAATGATATATCTAGGTCTGATTTCCATCTAAGATTTCTAAGCTACAATACAAACCACAGATTGATACTGTTTAATAGTTGTAGAATTGGAGATATTCTCTGCTTGTTAAACTCCAAAATAGAACCTCCATCTGAAACAAAAAAAGAAAAAGGTTGAGGTGTACCTCACTGTCATCTGGTTGGGTAACATCCAAATAGTTCTCACATATTTCTTCCCTTGAACAGTGAACAATATTAACAATTACCTAAAGCCACACTGAGAGAGAAGTTTGTCGAACTCCTGTCCAAACTATACATCTTTCACTTTTCAGCGAGAGAAAAGGCATTCTACTCTCTTGTTCCTCTTACAAGAGTTTCATCTTAAAGAAATATTTAATGACTAGTGGCATCCAGTGTATCTGTCTTTTCTTTCAAAGTATACATCACGCAGTGCCTAAAATAATATAGATGTCCAAATGTCTTCCATTATGACTCATAGGCTAGTCTGTTCTAGTGTTTTGTGATTTCTGTCCTTTGAGATAGCACATGTTCACTTGGTTTAGTTTCTGTTGGTTTCAAAGTAAAATGCTATTGCCTGTTCCTTACATTTGTTCTCTCTCCTAGGCCTGAGTGGCAACAGTGGTAAAATTTATTTCTTACAAGAATGGTATTTTATTCATTGATTTTTGAAAATGTCTTAGCTTTTTCTCTAAAGGGACAAAACATAAAAATGGATATTTTATAAATGCTGGAAGCTGGCTTACAAAATAAAAACCCCTCATAACTACCTTTGTTTTTCACAAGCAGCTTAGACAGCATGTGGTGTATTACACTGAACTCATTAATTATAAATCTTTACTGACCTCAATCCAATACCTAGTCCCCAAACTTCTCACTCATTGCTTTGTATTCTGATACAAAGATGATAACAGGCACAGATACCAAAAGTACACAGAGAAAGGGAAAACAGTATAAGTTTTAGAAAAGAAATACATCTGAGTTCATTCTTTAGAAATTAGTTTAGTTACATAGGAAGTAGAGAACATTGATAAAGAAATTAAGACCACAAAGATTCTCACATAAAAACAAGGTTAGATTTCATGATGATGATGGTAGATTGAGAATTTATTTTATAATAAGTCAACATGTGGTCTAAGGGGAGGTGAGAGAATTTGCAAAGTTAACTGTTTTGAGTTTGACATCAACTAAGGTAGCTGAGCATTTATAATCAATGGTAGGACAGTCAAACTTGTATTGAAGGAAAATAGCTTTCTTCTCCTCTGGAAGCTGGAATTTTATTTACTTTATGCTGTGCTTTAATTATTTAGTAGTCACTTACTTCATAATTGATTTTATGATTGCCTCAGATGCCTACTTTATTCCACTATGTGAATTCCCATAAAAATCTGCAGTGTGGATTTGTGAGGTTTCTGGGAGGTTTCACTGATGAATTTACTGCAAATACCATTTACAGATGCCTCCCCACAGCCTCCATCCTTGTTGCCAAGAAAAATCTCAGTTCGTCTCCAGAAGTGGACACCATACAGATCCAGAAATGTGAGAAGTATCGGTTCAGGGGAGGTTTAGTTTCGTGAGTCATGTTACTAGGACAGCATAAACTTAAGTGCCTATTCTGAAATGAATTAATTAGTTGAAGACCAAACTCACTGAACTTTTTTTCCTTCCTTCTCTATCATTTTTTTTCTCACAACAGTGCATGTGGTGAAACCTTCAGGGAGCAATAAGACACTTGGATAAGCCAGTTGTAGATTAAATATAGACTCCCAGTGGCAATTCTTATCTCCTCCCTTCCCTCCTGCTTGCAGAGATGCAGAGACGGGATTATTGCCACAGCTATCCTTCCTAGACTAATCAATGCAGCTATGAGAAGGTCTGAGATGCAGCAGGTTTCAATTCTAAGGATAATTCTTTTTACATGTGAGAAAGAAAGTCATCCTTTATGCTATTAAATCCTAACTCCCACTAAAGACAAAAATATGTTTTAAAACATTGACCCATCATCCCATTTTGGGGAAAATTCAAGTTGGGACTGATAGGCTCTAATTATAGGAGGGTAAATAAGTAAATAGAGATGAGTTTCCAAAGAACATCAATTCTTTTTTGTTGTGGTGGTATTTTGTTTTTGTGGTTTGTTTGTTTGTTTGTTTGTTTTAGCTTTTTTAGTTGGGTCTTACTTTGTAGTTCAGGCTGGCTCCAAATTCACTGTGTAGCCCAGGCTAGCCTTGAACTCTCAGTAATCCTCCTGCCTCTGCCTCCTGAGGGCTGAGATAACAGATGTGATCCATCACACCCAGCATTGTGGTGTGTGTGGTACCCACATTCGAACTGGGGACCTTGTGCTTGCCAGGCAGAAACTGGAACCAATGAGCTAAATTTCTGGCCCTGAGAACATCATTTTTTTTATCAGAGTCTTATTTGTTTAAATTAAATTCTAATGAGTTATAGTCATGTCTCAAACCTGTGGCTACAACACTGGAAATGTGAAATTCATCCTTGGTGATGAACTCTTGACCGGGCTCCTTTATCACATAAGCATTAAGTGAGTGAGTGCTGATCTTGTTAGATATTTTAGAACAAAACTGAAGGAACTTCTAAGAAATTTGGATTTGTATCTCTAATGTATCAGAACAATCTATTGGTTTGTTGATCATTGTGTTTATAGCATACAATCATGGACATTAAAAGAATCAGAGACTCGTTACTGATTGGGAGGCCTCTTCTGACTTCCATTTTCTTGATGAAAGAGATAGGACTAACATATGGAAAATAGGATAGAATTGACCACTGCAGATGAAGGAACTTTTGTTTGTTGGTTCCAACACTGTGGTTCATAGGTCAAATCAATCTCTAACATGAATTAGTATATGATATTTTTAAGTATGCAATGCTGTCAATACATGGATTTGAAACACAGATAATTTTATCTGATAGATACAATGATACATAAAAAAAGAAAAGCATAGGACTTACTTTGTGGCCACTTGAATTAAACACTCAAACTCTAAAAAAATTGCCAGTGCATTCGTATTACTCTTTATGATGTGACATTCCAAAGTCTGCCTATTAGGGAAGGAAGCCTATTCAGTTACCCAACCATCATGTATTGCAACTCAGCAAAAGAGGCAAATCTCATTTTTTTTTTGTATTTTAATGTATATATGATGATAGAATTTCTAAAAGTTCTTAGAATTGTTATTATTAAAGATTTTTGAGAAAATTTGAAAGTATCAAATTGATAGCTTCTACACATACTTACTCTTTTCTGATCTTTTGAAAAATTTTGGAACAGCTCACTGTCTTTCTTTCTTCTTTTCCCTCTCTCCATAAAATTCGCCCTAATTCAGAGTTATCTGTACATTCTGAATTATGTACATATAGATACTATGTAATTTAGAATGATTTCACCATCCTCCAAAAGGAAATCTGAGCATATTATGAGCTGCTCCCACATCTCCCTCATTTCCAGCTCATGACATCTATTAATTCACTTTCTGTCTTTGTAGATTTGTTATTCATTTTATACAAATGCAGTTCAGTAAGATGTGGTATTTAGTGTCTGACTTCTTTCATTCAGCATAATGTATTTAAGGTCTGCCCATAAAGTAGTAGGAGTCTGCATTCCTACTCACAGATGCATAATACCCCATCTTGTGTTCCTTACACATTGTATTCTTTCACCAGTTGATGGATACTTACATTGTTTCACTTTTAGAAATTATAAATAATATGAATATCAAAAACAGTAACACAAGTTACTGTTGAGACCCAGAGTTTTATTTTTTGGACTTATATCTGTAAGTGTAATGGCTGGATCACATGGAAATGGTAAGTATTTTGCAGGAGGCTACAAGCTTATGCTTCAGTGCTCAAATATATATATTTTTACATTTTTCCATAATTTATCAAACACGTCACATTTAAATTTTGGAAAGTATTCTCTATTTTTTTTTCCTTAAAGGAAAAGACATTCCATCAGTTGGAATTTCATATTTCCTCATCGGACTTCACAATTGTGCCAATAGCCTACTGTTAATTTATTTTCAGCTTCACCCACATTTTCTCTTTGTTTTATAATCTGGTAAATATACTAAAAGGATAACAAGATTTAAAAAGAGGAAATTCTGTCCTCTCTGATTCTCCGATATCAAGTCTACAGAGTCCTTATTGGCAGCTAAATGACTCACATTTATTCCATCTCTTACCCCAAAACTTGTCAAACCTCCAAAATTCCCACACTTACAATTTAGCTGTTAACTTCACTGAATCTGTCTCACAAATATTCTCCTTCTGGTTCCTTCTACCTCCATGTGTCTTCCTGATCATGGGGAGAATCCTTCTCTCTGTTATAAAATAATTTAGTGATTTCTCCACCAGACTTCTATATTCCCTTGTTCCTTTTCTCTATTGATTACAGAGTCACTTCCCTGAAGACCTTCCAGTAATCAGCTGGTATCAACTGTAAAATATTTCAGTTCCTTATTTTAGCACAGAGAGTCATATGTAATCCATGACTGAATGGTTTTTCTGTAACCCCCCATACACAGTAAGAATCAATACCACAAACATTTTAATTGATTGTGAAACCCTTTCTGATGCTGTCTCCACTTTTTACAGCTGCCTTTCTACTCTATCTTTCCTCCAACACTATCTCCATTCTTTTCATAGCCTGATCAATCAAATATTTCCCTTGCCAGCCTTTCTTTGTGTTTCAAAGGAAATTGGCAGCCTCATTCTCTGGGTTTCCATGAACTGTGATCATGTTTTCATTATAACTACACAGCAACTTATATTGCAGATCACTTTGTACATCTACATTTTATTGGGCTTTCTCATTGGCTTGTTCATTAAGAAGAATAGTCATATTGTATCCATTTTCACATCCCAAGACATTATAAAGTATTTTAGCACACTGACTATTTACTGGGTTTCAAAGAGAGAAATAGAAGATCAAGAAGGAGGAGAGAGAGAGAGAGAGAGAGAGAGAGAGAGAGAAAGAGAGAAATAATAGATGTTGATTGATTGATTTACTATGTGATTGACTTACATAGATATTAGTTCTTTAGTAGCCAGTTTTCATGAAATTACCATAACTAATGCTGAAGCCCAAAGTCCACAGACAAAGAAATTGAAAGTGGAAAATTATAAACACCCGGGAATAAGAGACTAAGCAACCTCTGTGATAAATACAGATGTTTCTATCTACACATCCTGCCATGACTTTGGGGATGAAGGTAATTTGTAAATCAGAATTTTAAGTTGTGCTGCTAAACACAAATATTGGGCCTACCTGTAAGATAAAATGAAGCAGTCCTGGGAGAATGATGAGGAATACTCTGCTAGTATTTATTACCATATAACAATATTACGACAGACTAAATAGATTAAAAGAATGTATGCAGGGACCAGGGATTTGGCTCAGTGGTTCCTGCTCCTGTCTTGCAAACACAGGGACCCAGGTTCAATCCCAAGTAACCACATACCATACTGGGTGTGGAGACTCACACCCAGTGGCAATCAGTACCACATACCACAGTGCCAGGCGTGGTGGCTCATGCCTGTGATCCCAGCACTCGGGAGGCAGAAGCAGGAGGATTGCTGTGATGTGAGTTTGAGGCTGAGCTTAGGGCCAGCCTGAACTACAAAGTGAGACCCTATCTCAAAAAAACAAACAAACAAACAAAAAAGAATGTATGCATATAATTCCAGAATTCTGTGGTTCAGGCGTCGTGGCATGGCTTTTCCTGGCTTTGTTTTTTTTTTTTGTTTGTTTGTTTGTTTGTTTTTTGCTTCTTCATCTCACAAGTCTGTGATGCTGATGTTGTCCAGCTTTACAATGTTTTCTGATTTTTAACTGAATGGACATATGTTCTCATTAATGTAGTTGGCAGAAAAATTCAGGTTTTTGAAGTAGGAATAAAACTTTCCATTTCTCCCTGATTGTCAGTCAAAGGCTTTCTTCAACCCTACATAGTACCCTTAGCTTCTTTGCCATGGAGGCTTCAAACAGAGTCATTTCCATCATCGTGTTAGCAAGAGACAGTAGGAAGAGCAAAGAGAGAGACTGGTGCTGTAATTCTTTGTAGCATAATCACATGATCATAAACATAATCATGTAACTACTGCCTCTTTTGCTATAATCTGCTTATTAGAAGCAAGTCTCAAATGTTATCCATGCTCAACAGAAGGGCTTTACCATCCGGCAGTGGGAACTGTAAAGCAACTTGGTAGACTATACCTACCTTAGGTACCTTCTGGTTCCAATGATCATGATTCCCCTGCACAGAATTCATTTACACTCTCATCTCCGTACATAACACTATACAGGCATTATGGCAACTTGATTGATTTGAAAGCTTCCCAGTGGCTTGGCAGAGCATAATTTTGTTGTCTCCTGGTGGGTCATAGAGGTAAAACTTTAGATTTCTATCTCGTACCTGGTTCCTGCCTTTCTTGTGATATCCTCCTGCTCTACCTGTCAGTATGCACTAAGCAAAATTACTCCAGTATGCCCTTCTGCCATTATGGTTCTGTCTTGTAGCATCTTTTCCATGCATTGGATCCCCTGAAACCATAAGCTAAATTAAATCTCCCTTCCTTTAAATTGTAGATGTTTTATGTGGTGTT
The DNA here is from genome assembly GCA_004026965.1 of Petromus typicus. NCBI lineage: Eukaryota > Metazoa > Chordata > Mammalia > Rodentia > Petromuridae > Petromus > Petromus typicus. The sequence continues at coordinate 7,231 of PVIR01021437.1, forward strand.
TCAACAGCAAAAAAGCTAATATGAATTTGCTTAAAGTCCACAATCCTAGAATTTAAGTGAGATCCACATCAAGATAAAACTCAGTAGATATAGTTCTTGTTATGTAGTAAATTTTATTTCTTTCTAAAATTAGGTTGAACATATTTCATTGATCAGATACTGAAGCTTCTAAACTTTCTTGATGAGGTTTATGAATGTCTTTAATTATCCAATCTACCGACTTTCAGTTCTTCCAAGACAGAATCCTTTCTTTTTAGTGATATCTTCAGTAATCTACTCAATGATTTTCAAATAGTAATGATATGGAGATAATGATGGTCAACTCATGACTATACCTAAATAGTAGATTTGATGATTAGAATCAAAAGACACAGTTGACTGGAAACTTTTACCTGTACTTTATCAGTCATTTTTTTAGTTTAATAGCCTATTGTATTTTTATTGCTTGTTTTTATGTCTGGTTATATGAATTGTTATATTTTCTCCAAAATTCAAGTCCCAACCAATATTTAAATTATGAAAATATCATGCTATTGATTCCTCAACAGTGCTATTAAATTTGATATTTTGAGAGGCTCTATTTTTCTCTAAAGACTTGCTTCTTGCTAAAGGAAAGTATCAAATTAATGGGATTTTATATAAGAAATATCATTTCCAAGAGTGCCTTTTCCTAATTAGTTTACAAGTCAGACCATTTAAGTCAATGACTACAAGTGGAGCATGTCATATAGTCATAAGTTGCACTCTTCAATTCATTAATCATGCTTTGATTCAAAATATATTATTGAAAGTCAGCTCTGTGCCAAGGTTTATGATGGGTACCAGAGAAATGCCAGTAAATTGTCAGATAAACTCCTCCTTCGGGGAGCTGTTCTCATAATAAATCAAAAACAGTAAACAAAAGGACAAATGAGAACATTTGAAATTATGATTTTTAAAAGGGCCAAAGAGAGAAAGAAAATGAATAAAAATGACTTTAGAGGTAATGACTAAGCACCACCTAAAAGGAGTAGTATTTGGCTCCATAAAGACTCAAAGATTATGAAAATCTAATCAAATGCTAAGTAATTGCACAGGGTAAAGATAGAAGAAGCCCACTAGGCAGAAAAGGCAGAAGATTTAATACATTGGGGCCAAGAAAGGAGCTTACCTTGTTAATAAGATAGTAGAAAACTAATGGAAAGAAAGAGACAAGTTGACTCTTAGTAGCTGAGTGCAAAAGACAGGCAGGCACAGTGGCAGGTGCCTTTTAGTTCATTATGAAAGTTTTAATTTTTATCACAACACGAAAGAAGTTATTTTAATATTATAGCATAAGATTTGCTTGATTTCATTAACATCTTAACATCACTATTTCTATTGCATGAGGAAAGGTGGACAAACAAGATTTTCCGTAAATGAAGATCATGGAGCAAACTGCTCTGCACTTTCTGCTTAGAGCAGAGGTGACCTAGTGAAAGAAGAGAAAGATGGAACACTGTGTGTCTGTTAACAAGATTTCAGGGCAAAAATGAAAAGGAGAAGTGAGAGACGGGTTTTGGCTTCTTTTTATTGGCTGTTGGTAGTACTTTTTATCTTGGGAAAAAGAGTTGCTGTAGTGTTAAATTCTGGGTTCAGCCTTAAAAAGGGTTGAAGTTACACATACTGCAATAGGAAATATGTGAGAAATATACAAGGAAAAGTCACAGAAGTGCTCAGAAAAGCAGTCTTTCATGTATATTAAAGGAGTAAATGGGTTCTGTGTATGTATTCAGAAGTCACCTGCATATTGAGTTACTAAGTATCTTGAGAATGAAAATCTCTGTGGTTCATCTTCTCTCACAAAGATACTTCTTTACTTTTTCATAAAATGATACCAAGAAATAAAATAATCTGAACAGAACATCATGGTGAGCTCATCTGAATTAAGACTATATGCAATTAAATAAAGCCAGGTTCATTACTTTTCCTTTACATTATATAATTATGCTTAGGTTCATATGCAGTTCCCTGGAAGAAAGAGTTTGTGTTAGAGATTTGCAGGCAGGTTGATTGGGATATGCTCTTGGGGTTAATCCCTGCAACAGAGTTAGGAAGATGGAATCGGGCAATAGGAGAAGTCAGACTCTGACGTGGTATAACACAGATACTGGGGAATCCTGTAGCTAGCTATAGTGTACCTCCACAGTGTTGCCAACATGTGGAAGAAAGCCCAGTTTTCATACTTCTATATGAATTCTTTATTGAATAAAACTTATCTTATCTATGAGTAGATTATATAATTTTAGGCAAGGCATCTCCCCTTGTGAGAGGAAAAACTTTTAAGCATAATCAGCCATGAGCCACTACTATGCAGCTCACCTTACAAAAAGGCAATAGAGACCTCAGTGGGAGAAGACAGGAAAGCTTCCACAGAAAAGAAACAGCACCTCAGCCAAGACAAGAAAAACTGAATACACAGTACCGGGAAGAATACTGAATATTGAATTCAGAAAAAAACTTTTATATGAAATTTTTAAAAATATTTTTAATGGGAAACTTGAGTGTGCCTCTGCGGATGTAACTTTATATAAGGTTATATACTTATAATTGTAACATGTAATTGCTTTTTAATGATGATCTCTTTAAATGATTCACCATCATCTTTAATGGGAAACTTCAAACAATTAATAATAAAATGTTAAATTGTATTTTTACAGCTATGAAAACAACTTGAAGAGTTGAGACCTACTTAAATATTATAAAGTAGTAGTTTCAATGAAAAGTGTAGTTTTGCATTTTTTGGGTAAGCATGGATGTCTTTAAATAGGCTTCTTTCAAAATAAATGAAGTTTTAACATAAAAATGATTTCAAAACACTAGTTAAGCTCTAACTTATAGAAAGTACATGGACTAGAAGTAGTTGCTTCGCTTCTGATTTTGTGTCCTTTGAGTATATTTTGCAGCCACTGCAGAATCAGGTGTCCACACAGTAAGTCTATGAATATGGTTATGTATATTGTACTTCTAATCACAAGGCCTCCTCTCAAAAGACTCAGGTGACATATTCTGAGCCCTACTCAATTGAAATATCCTTTCTAGGGTTTCCAAACAAAGTTGTGCACTGAACTAAATAACCAAACAAAAGGCCATGCCAACCCATGTCTTACAGAATCCCTGAAGACCGAAGAAATCAATGTCTCATGACATAGTTAAAATGTCTCTGTTATCTGAAAACACCATCATTTACTGCTTCTGTATTACATATGCAAAAATAAAATAAAACAGTCAACCATCACTAAGATGCAGAGGCAGGAGAATTGGTGAGTTCAAGGCTGACTTCAAGACCAACCTGAACTATAAAGTAAGATCTTGTCATAAAAAAAGGAAAGAAATTACCATTATAAGCAATTAGTTGCTTTGACCTGTCTAAAAATGGAAACAAGATAATCAAATGTCCTTTATTGCTTTTGTTCTCAAGAATCTAAAAGTTGATTGAATAAGCCATACCTGACAATGACTTTTACCTAAAAGGTAAAGTGACGTCACACTTTTCCTTAGTCCTGTTTTCTAGTATTCCTATTGACTTGACTGTTCTTATTGCTGTTTTGCAGGGGCCCCCAAATGATACATATATTTGGTGACTCACTGAACAGTTTTAAAGGACACAAAGGAAACTGCACTCCTCACCATGGTTTATTGCAGCAAAATGCCACACATATGGATCAGCACAGGCAAAGACATTTCAGCCCTGTTTACTTATATCCTCAATCAAGATTTCCAAAATCCACACTCTCCAAAAGAAAGCAGGTGCTCACCATAAGTGTATCATTTGCATAAATAATCTAGGAAGGTGATTATAGTAGTGTTTAGTGCTCCATATGTCTGATATAGACATCAGTTATCAATTATGAAAAACTCTGCAAGTCAAGTTACCAGTCACCAGTTAATGGCCAGTCCTTCTAAAGGGCAACATTAGGAAGATCAGATTAACTATATTTTTATAGTTTATGCATAGATATCTTATTATAACCCAGAGCAAATTATGCTTGAATGAGTATATTTTAAATAATCCATAAATGAAACTCTCAAATGCTGTCTAATGATTGGCTGTCTAATGATGAACCTTCAGCCTGGCTGTGCTGCACTGATCCAAAATTTGCTTCATAAGCACTTCTGACTTTTACCCCTCTCAATGATCACTCCATACGGTACCTTCTCAGAATATCCTGCACTTCACTGAATTTCAGTCCAAACTCTCTGGTCTATATATTATCTTTTTTGTCAGGCAGTGTTGACAAGAAGTATTCTAGTTCTCTACCACATAGCCAGAATCCATGGCAAAACTTGGTGAAGAGTAAACATTCAATAAATACTTCATGATTTCTTGTGAATAAAATAATGGACGTGAGAGTTGCTATGTGCCTTTGAAAATATTCTTAGTTGAATAATGCATTACAAAGATTGTGTTTGACTTGTTTTCTCATGTTTTTTAGTTGCTTTTATACTTAGGAGATTATGAGATTATTTTGTGGAGTCAAGTACTTGGGAAGAAAGAGATTTAGTGGAATAGTCAATTTTGTTTTTTGTAGAATATATGGGAAAAGTAAATATTATTTCATTAGATTAAAGTTCAGCTTTGAAAAGCTTGATTTGTATTTTTATCTGTTAGTTGTAACAAAAACATTTCTTATTTGTCTGTTTTGGAAGAAGATTTAAGTGGCTTGAAAGCTAGAAATGCAAAGAAAAATTCTGAAAGTTTAGTTGACCATCATTTTAATAACATGGGCCAGGGCCAGGGTTCTGGCGCCTGTCTTGCAAGCACAAGGACCCAGGATCGATCCCCGGTAACCATATACCATACTGGGTGTGGAGACTCACACCCAGCAGCAACCAATACCACATACCACAGTGCTGGGCGTGGTGGCTCAAGCCTGTAATCCCAGCACCTGGAAGGCAGAGGTAGGAGGATTGCTGTGATGTGAGTTTGAGGCTGAGCTCAGGGCCAGCCTGAACTACAAAGCGAGACCCTGTCTAAAAAAATAAAAAAAATAAAAAAAATAAAAAAAAAAAAAGGCCAATGTGTACTACAGTTATGTGAACTCTCAGACTGCAGTGTTGTACATACATATAATACTTAGATCCCAAGAAATAACAATTCTGATTTACTTTGTGGTGTCTGGCCCACTGCAGTCTCGACAGCCTTCTTAAATATGAGTCATATTCTCCAGATAACTCAAATCTTTACAACTCATAATGCATTTATTCAGAAAATAAGTAGTATTTTTCTTCTTACTAGCAGTTCAGTCTTCACAATGCCAAACCAAGGCCCACTGAACATATTATGAATTTAAGCATGAGGTCATAACAGCTTCATGGCTAGGTTTCCATGGCAGCACATTCATGCACAGTGCTGCAGGGTCCACATAGAGGAATCTTGACTTTCTTCTCTATTTTAGATAAATAATAATTACAATTTCCCATGTGAGATAATAAATAGGAGTTTCTCCCATTTTAAAATATCAAAAGATTTCCCAAGGCATGGCTTACTCCAGAAAGAAGAAATGGAAAGAATCACTAAAACATATGTGTGCATTATGACCAGACAGTTTTAATCATAATTAGTTCCTCAAAATAGTATGGGAGGCGCAGCTGCTTAATAAAAGAATGGAATTCATACACCAAACATCCAATAAATGCCAGAGTAACATTTTGGGGATAACATAGCTAATTTTTCTTTACTAGAAAGGACTATAAACCTCTGATAACCTCTTAAAAAATCTTTGAATTTAACATGAACTGAAAAATGCCATACGCATGTATCACTTTCCTTCTTCTTCTCTTCCCCTTCACTAGTGAACCTCTTATTTCCCTAATTTCCCTCTTCCTCCACTGGTTAAAGGACTGAGACAATTAAAAATACCTGTGGTGGAAAATTGAAATAGTGTTGAGTAACAAAGGACATGTGCTTAATTACTGTGAGAAAAGAACAGGCCGCAAATGATTCTCTTGTCAATTTGAAGACATCAGCACTCATATTTCTCACATGATATGGACTGCGACCTGATATCACATTTATTCAATTAAACCAAGTAGAATTCCATTTTTTTCTCTTTTCACATCTGCCAGATCAGCAACACCTTTTAATTTATTACAGCAATTATTATTATCAGTAGTTGAAATGCAAGAGTTGAATATAAGTGAGTGATAAAATAAGACTACATCGAACTTTTTGTGAAAATTTGGGCAAAACTGGATAGTAAATGATCCAATCCTCCCTTGCCCCTACCACCAGGCAAATAACATGTCTCCAAGACATGTATGTGTGTATCTACACAATAAAGAAAGACAATACTATGCTATTGAAATCTCCAATTTCTATTGATATGTTCTATAATTCTTGTATCATGGGTGCTTAATTATATGCATACACATCTTGCCCTGGAAATCTTGAATCTATAATTGCCTTGTCACTTCACATTTTAGTAATATGAGCAATAGGAATTATGTCTAAATTAGATGTTGATCACCAGTCATCAACAGGGAACATGGCCATATTTAAGAAATAATCTGATAAGTTTTGGTCACATGAATTTTAGAATTCAAAAATTCTCCAGTATCTTCAAGTTAGAAGAATCTTAACAAAACATCTGTAGTTTCCATGTTTGTTTGTTTGTTTGTTTGTTTTCTTTTCTTTTCTTTTTTCTGTCCTGTGCAATTGAGGAAGTTCAAGTAAAAAGAAGGTTGGCCAGGGATTCTAAGTGCAAGATCCAGTTTCAAGCCCTGGTAACCACCTACAATGTCGGGCACGTTGACTCACACCCACCATCAATCAGTACCACATACCACAATGCCAAATGTGATTGCTCATGCCTGTAATCCCAGTAATCAGGAAACAGAGGCAGGAGGATTGCTGAGTTCAAGGCTGAGTTTAAGACCAGCTTGAAATACACAGTGAGATCCTGTCTCAAAAAACCAAAAAAAAAAAGCAACCTAAGAGGCAATTTTGGTTATCAATATCATTACCCTACAAAGGATAGCTTGAGTGAAAAATAACTAAGGATTAATTAATAAAATCTTCACTTGATGACTCTGACAATGAATTTGAGAAGAGTGATAAGATTGCCTGTTGAAGCAAACACATTTGTTTTAGAGTAGGAGTTTTTGGATAAATTGAGACAATAATAGTATGACCTTTTTAGATATGGTCATGTGATTCTTCTTATTATTCTTTTTGCTTAAGAATGGTAGACATGAAAAAGGAGCTATTGCTCACTGAGGATGAAAATAAAAATATTTTAAGTATTCTCTCCTGGACTAGTGTTCCTAACTACTCCTTCATAATTTCTTAACCAAATTTGGATATGTAGCATTTTTATCTGTATGGCATCTTCCTTCCCACTCACATAGAAAGTATCTCTCTATTCTTGATGACAGAATGAATTTTGTCCCAGGAGCAATTTCTTTGTGATAAACAGTATTCTGTGTTTTAGGATTAAATTCTCAATAAAATATTCTATCAATCTGCAATGTCACCCAATTTGAGAATGTTTAGTACCAGTTTACATAAACAGTTAGAGAAAACAATATTCAAAAAAGGATTCTTACTTATACTACCAGTAGAACAACTAAAATAAGTGTGGAAAGTGACATGATAAACTGCAGATACTAAGCAGAGGTTATATGGAGAGGCTCGATGTTCAGTGAAATCACACATGCAGTGAAATGCAGGCACCACTACCAAAACGCTAGGTGGCATACATAACTGGTGTTTATTGTTCGCAGTTCCAGTGGCTGATGATCAGGATCTTGCTGTCCTTTGTATCACCAAAGCCTGATGCCCTCAAGTTTGGGCAGACACAGAAAAGGAACCTTTACCCTCCGGCACTTACGTGCCAAAAGTGGCTGCTTCTCACCAACAGTGGGATCGTATTTCCACAGGTTACTCAGTAAGTGTCCACTTTTTCTCTCTTGTATTCTTCTCCTGAACTCTGAGACAGGCAGAACTTTATTTCACTCAATTACTCTGGATTCTTAAGTGTCTGTGAGGTTTGCTTGGTTTTGTTTCTTCTTTTCCATTTATTCTGCAGTCATTTGCCTCCCATTTCTCCATTAGAGAACCACTGAGAAAGTGAAGCGATCCCATCTGTGCATTTCAGGGGGCGAAATCCAGCAGCCCAGGGACAGGTGGAGCAGGCAGCAGGAAGGTGTCCCCGGGCGCGCAGCAGGTGGACTGAGCTGTGCAGGGAACAGCAGGCAGCAGGCATTATGAAGGGCAGAAAGGCCCGAGCCGCCCAGGTACAGGCAGCAAGTCAAGCAGAGGTGAGCAGGTAAAAAGGGTGACATGAGGGCAGAGCAGGCATGTGACCAGTGGGGAGGCAGAAACAGATGGCAATTAGCCAGGGGGAGAGGGCAGATGGCGGGCGCCCGCCGACAACTCTCAGGGGAAAGGGCAGCAGGAGGATAATAATGGGAGGCAGCTCTGAAGGCTGAGAGAACATCCGGTAGGAACATAGGACAGCAGCGGCTAGAAACGAGATACACTTTTCTTGGGAAGAAGGACTCACGAATCGCAGCAGCTCTAGAATAACCCCGCGTATTCACTGGAGCCACAGGAAACTCAGAGGGGCGCCCTGCAGTTGTGTGGCTTCTGGCTCCAGGTACCTATCAGAAGTACCCACGTCTGTCTGAATACTTTCAATCAGGAGATTCTCGTACTCCATACAATGATTCTTTCTCTACAAGGCTTCAGAAAATGGCTGTCTTGCGACGATAACGGGGGCAATTGTCTTAGTTCAGTAAGAGCCATAGGCCGGGCGGCAAAGGCAATGGGTGCTCAGTGTTCACAGCTGTGAAGGCCGAAGTTCAGGATCGGGTGTTAACGCAGCCAGGCTCCTCCAGGGCTTCTTCTGGGTTATATGCTTCCATTTTCATGTGTTTTCCCCACAATGAAAGAAGACGAAAGCTCTCATGGGTTTCTTTCAGAACATCATTCATCCTACTCATGAAGGCCCCACCTTCATTATCATCTACCAAAGACCCCACTTCCTATTGCTGAAAATTGATCAGAACTTTAACATATGAATGTGGAATGAGGAAACACCAGCATTTCCCCCTTGCTCCTATCTCATAGGTCCAATTTGTTTTTGTTTTCTTTTTTAGAAGTAGTAGCAGGGACTGGGGATTTAGCTCAGTGGGAGCCGGGGATTTAGCTTAGTGGTTCCGGCGCCTGTCTTGGAAGCGCAAGGACTCGGGCTTGATCTCCGGTTAACCACATACAATACTGGGTGTGGAGACTTACACCCAGCAGCAATCAGTACTACATACCACAGTGCTGGGCGTGGTGGCTCACGCCTGTAATACCAGCACTAGGGAGGCAGAGGCAGGAGGATTGCTGTGATGTGAGTTGGAGGCTGAGCTCAGGGCCAGCCTGAAACACAAAGTGAGACCCTGTCTCAAAAAAACAAACAAACAAACAAAAAGAAGAAGAATTCACCCCCAGATATAGAGGGGTGGTCCAACATATACAACTTAATAAACACAATGCACCACATAAATAGAAACAAGGGCTAAACCCCATGAATGTATAAATAACGGAAAAAAACTTGATGAAATCCAATATCTATTGATGATAAAAATGCTGAGGAAATTATGTGTAGATGGTTATTATGTAAATATGATAAAAGTCAAGGGCTAACCAAGGAAGTGAAAGATCTCTACAGGGAAAACTTCTTGAAAAAGAAGTTTGAAACTTTTTCTTCTTGAAAAAGAAGAAAACTCCTCTGAAAAAAAAGATTGAAGAGGACATCAGAAAATTGAGAGACCTCCCCTGTTGCAGAACAGTCAGGACCAATATCTAAATGGTCTTCCTTCCAAAAGTGATGCACAAATCAATGCAATCTCAATCAAAATACCAATAGCATTCCTCACAGAACTAGAAAAAATAATGCTAAATTTTATACAGATCAAAAAGAGGACCAGAAAAGCAAAAAAGAGTAAAGCAGGAGGCATCATGTAAGACTTCAAATTATACTACAAAACTACAATAATAAAAACTATATGGATCAATTTAAAACAAATGTGAATCAATGAAAGAGAACAGAGAATGTAAAATTGACTCTAGGTTCATTCCGTTAGTTGACATTTGATAAATAAGCCAAAACTATTTACTGGAGGTATTGCTGGGAAAACTGGCTTAACTACATGTGAGCAATCAAATCTAAGTCTATATCCTTGCTATGTGGTAAACTTAAATTTAAAAAATGAATCAAAGATATGAATATGGAAATAGAAACAATCTGCCGGAAGATAAACTTGGTAAAAGTCATGAAGACATAATAGTTAACATAAATCCTGAAAGCACTCTATATGTCTATCAATGGATGAACAGCTAAAGGACATGCAGCCTTTATATACATAGAGTTTACTCTGCCATAAAAAAGATTAAATTTAAGTCATTTGTAGCACAATGGATGCACCTTGAAATAATAAATCAGACACACAAACTTAAATATTATAGGATTTCTCTTATATGAGAAACAATTTATAAAGAGATAAAGATAATAAGAAATACAGAATTAAGTTTTTTTGTAAACAAAGAAGACTAAAGATAGAGAAAGTGCACATGGAGGGGTTTGGAATAATAAAAAAGAAGATATGTTATGTACATGTACAAACTACCTATGAGAAATTATAATTACTAGAAATTTTAATTAGAAATTTTAACTACTTTAAATATATTTCAGTGAAAAAATATAAAAATAGCATGTGACTCCTCAGAAATCATGTAGTCATGAAATGAGTAAAGTAAAACAGTTCAGATGTTGAGAAAAAAATCCACTAACCTATACTTCTATGCCTTTTAATATTCTCTGATATCTATATTCCTCTCCATATTAAATAATAAAACCATGAATAAATTGAAATATAAAAAATATGGAGATAGACTTGGGGGACTTGTTCTTGTCTTCACACTTGGTAGTGGCAGGGTCTGTGGTCATCCCACAAGGAGCTGCACAGGGATCTTCAACTATAGGGATTATTGCGGACACCTGCTCTGTGATGTGGGGATTTTATCTACATTTCTGCCATCATCTCTTCTGCCCTATGAATGCTGGGATTGTGGCACCAAATAAAGGGTGGAAACCTCACGTAATTTTGCCTTCTACTGCCCAAAGTGCCAAGGGTCAAGCTTGGGCTCACCATTTTTCTCTAGGTTTCAATTTTGTTGTTTGTTGGTTATTAATCCTTTTGTTCTTGGACTCACAAGGGACTGGGGCTTACCACAAGTGTTCTGGCTGTGTCTTCTTCCCCCAGATTCCCATATTACCTGTGTTATCTTCCTGTTTTCTACAAAAATAACTGCACAATGTTTACATAAATATACATGAGAAAATAGTTTTGACTCTATGTTAGGCAGAGCCACTAGATGCAACTCAGAAATTCTACACTGCTTAAAAAGTGACAAATTATCCTGTAGATTAAGATGTTCCATTCTTTTAAAGGCAATATAAGGGGAAAAAATAGCTAGAATTCAATAATGAGACTACAAATTTTAAAACCCAGAAATATAGTTTAACAAGCAGTTAAAAAAAATTCTACTTAAATGGACATACCTTGAGGATATTCTCATAAGTGAAATAAATAGGGCACAGATAGGTACATATCGCATCTTTTCTCTGATATGAGAAAATAAAGATGTAAATGAGTCCTAGAATTGTATGTTATATATTGTGAAATAGAAAATGTTCAATGTAAAATAGGAAGAAGGGGGAAAATGTTGAGATTGTAACAAAAAAGTAAGTAAACAAATGTTATGTATATGGGGGGGTGGTAGGGTAGGTAGGGCTATGGGAAAAAATGAGAATTAAGTTGTGTCTTATACTGGTACAAATCCCCATTATGGAGTGCAATCATGATGTGTATATTTAATGTACCAATAAAGATTTAAACATTTAAAAAAATACTGAGATGTTAAATGCAAAATTTTTCAGCACCATTTTTAATTAAGGGAACATAGGCTGACATCACAATTAGATACTCCTTCATGAAATAAAATATCTAAAACCAATAAGACTGCACATGTCAAGTGACATTAGAATTTGAATAAGTTAGAACCTCAAACACTCCTGATAAATACACAATTGTAACCACTGTGGGGAAGAATTTTGAAATTTCTGAAAAAAGTTGAATATCTGTGTACTACACAATTTAGTTATTACACTCCTCGATATTTACTGGTAAGAAGCAAAATTATTTATAGGAAGACACACATGAATATTTCTATTGGACTTCCTTTTAATAGTTACAAACTAAAGCAATGCTAATGACCATCTGTAAATTAAGAAATAATCAAGATGTGGTTGGTGAAAAATAAATAAAATCTTAATGAGCTTAAAGATACTGGTTGTTCTCGAAATCCAGTGATATGTAAAAGAACTCAAAATGATCAAACAAACAGAAGGGTACACTGCATGATTTCATTCATACAGAGCCTTAGAGAATGGAAGCTAATCTGTAGTAAGATTAGTTTTTTGCTTCCTGGGTGTAAAAGTTAGAATGAGATGTGAGACAGGTACAAAGTATCATAAGCAAATTTAGACAGTGGCCAGATATGTTTAACTTGATAATTTTACACATATAGACATATTTAGAACTTACCATGTTGTAGAGTTCAAATATATGCAGCTATGACAATTATACTACTCTAGTGTAAAGCCATTTTATAAAAATTATAAATTTAATGGCTTCATTTACATGGAAAGAGTGAAATATATATTCACAATTCAACATAATACATATAATACAGGACTTTCAACTGTCTGCTTGTTCTTATTTTTGGAAAGTTCCAGTTTACTATAAAACTTTAAATAAAATGAAGGTCTCTAGATAGCAAAGGGAAAGTATAGTCCAACAATCTGGAGCTCTGACAGACAGGCACACTATTCTATGGAAACTTAACCTCAAAGTTGGGTTAAGCCAGGATATAAGTTAATATTCAGCTACAATATATCAAAATGTTTCAATAAGAAATGTGTCATTTTATAATGAATATAATGAGTAACTCTTTCTGATTCATCTTTATCTGAATTTTAGACACTGCAAAGGAGGGACATTGCTTATTAGTTATTGATCATTTGTCCTTAGAATTTTGACTTTTGATCATATTTATAACACTTTAGTTCTCAGTTTTAAACATTTACAAAAATACAATTCTGGGAGATGTTTTCATGCAGCCAGGATTTTAAAAGATGTTAGATTGCTTGTTAATTCATTGCTGTTTTACAAAAATACAAGATTATTATTGTTATTAAATGTTATTAGCTAGGGCATAGTGTTAGACTGAAGATTAGTTGAAGGAATACTTCATAAAATGCTGACTGCAAAGTGTACATAAATTCATATATTCATTAATATCTAATGTGATATAAACAAATATTTTTGAAAGATTGCCAACATTATTCCTTTTATACTATTAGTAAATTTCAATTTATATTCAAATCCATCTCTTCAGTTCTTTATATTCAACTCTCTTCAATCCCAATTTGTTCTTTCAGTCAAACGAATCTAATTCATTTATCTCTTTCATTATAAGGATAACAGAAATAGTATAATGAGGTATCTCAGAACTCTGGCTAAGTTGTGTTACCTTTATTCTTTGTTTGTTAAGATAAAACCAGTCACAGAATTAAGGGAGTTGAAAGTTAGCATCTGGAGAATTATAACATTCAAATAATATAGTGTTAAGGTATCTGGTCACTCAGATGTTAGATGTGAAAAAAAAAAAAAAAACCCAAAGAAACCTCACCAATAATCAATTTTATTTTCCTTTCAGAACACATAGTATCAGGCACAAGACCAAGTGCAAACCTAGTTACCAGTCCATGCCGATATGATCTTGCTCACATCCATGTTTATGATCTAGAAGACAAGTGGCTCATTGATCAATGACTTAAAGGAAACCGTGATGTCTGTTAACAAGAATCGCCATTTAAATCCCAAGGAAATGCTCAGATTATTAATCATGTAGTTGTGCGATTTTCAGTCCTGTTACCTAGTTAAAAGACCAAGATAATGTATGCTAATATTCTTCATCACTTAGCACCATTCATTGTCAACACCTAAAAACACATGCACATATACTTTCTTTATCTCTTCCACATTCATTAAAACATTTGAAAATAAGCTGTGTAGACCTTCTAACAAGAGAGATTAGCTTTAGTCATTGTTGCTATGTTACTTATACAATACATCATCCCCTGAAAGAAATAGTTAAATCATGGCTTTTGTGTAAGCTAGTGCTGCATGGAAACTCTAAGAAATACCACAATGGGATGACCCTATGGACACATAAGAGACTTGTTAGTTTTTGCTCAGCAGATGAGATCCATGAGTATGATTATGTAATGTATCTCCTACCCGAGGAAACTTCTGAGAGTGGAAGGAAATGTGTCAAGAATTACTTTGTAGCAGGGTCAGATATGCTGCACCTATTGTTCATTCTTTCTGGAGTATACAAATGTAGATGCCAGTGTAAGGAGCAACGTACACACTAACTTGGGTGTTCGATTTATATTGGACTCATATAGTCCAACAAAACAACAAGTTCTTCTGTTACTTCATAATCTAGAGCATAACCTTTAGGATAAACAAATAATTTTGATCTTGAAAAAAACACAAAAAGCAGGATTGATTTACCTGAGAGAACATGATGAAATTAAATACACTGTGTGTTAGGAGAAGTCAAGGGTGATGCTTTGCTTAGCTCATCAGTGAGTTGTGATTCTCATGTATTCCAACTTGACCACTACTGCTAAGGTCTTATGTCTTTTGTCATGAATCTTTTAGAAAGGAGCATGGAAAGGGAGCAAAGTTCAAGTATCTGATCTGGGGAAACCTCACCTCTCTTTATTTCTAAAATAGGCTTCACCATCGTAGTATTTATGTAAATATGTGGTGCTTTTGTTTTCCTGATTGTTCATATCACTTTAGTTTTTCCCATCTCTACCAATCAAAATGACTATTTTCTCTTGACTATTCTGTAGTCTGGATATTTTCTACAAAACAGTCTTCCTCCATCATTGAATAGACTTACAACAACAAAGTGTCAGCAGAAAGGAGAGATAAAATAATGTAAAAGTTACAGGCATCACAAAATAATCTGAATATTTGTAAAGATCAGCTCAAATCAGTATAGATTCTTTTTTAAATTGATTTTATTGGTACATTTTATATATACATTATGATCACAATCAACCTTGAGAGTTTGTACCAGTACCTGACAAAACTTAATTCTCGTTTAAGGAGTAGTTAGGAAACATGAATATATGTAGCCAGTTGAAGGATGATCACTTAGTGAAACCCTCCTCCCTAAGCTCATAGACAACATCTTCCCAGGTTCCTGGTGTGACATTAATTACTATCTAAACTACTTGATGGCTGGTTCAGTGAACTTCATGACTGGCTGATTTTAAGGATTTGAAGACAAAGAAATAGGGAGTTAAATCACTAAGAAAAACAAAATGGTAGATGACTGAGAAGGCACAACAAACGGTAGCAGTCTTGCATAAGAAGTCACCCAAGAAATATCTCTTTTTCTCTAAATTGAAATCTTTATTGGTACATTACATACACACATTATGAATCCTGGGTGCAAACATCTTTTGTCTTCATATCCTCTTTCTCTCAAGTTTTCTTGCATGTTTGGAGCTCTTCTTTCTTTACTCACCTTCACTGTCCTTCACCCTTATGTCCTGGTGCCACCTGGAGCCCTTCGTCATGTTTCCCTGATCTGAGCTTCCACAGCAACTGCCTGTGAAACACACACTGATGTACCTCTGATGGTCTTGTACCACAAGACTTGTCTGTTGTGCACCTTCTGGGACAAGCCAGAGTACAGTGTGGTCTTCGGTTGTGCTGAGAACAGGCTGTGTTGCAGGAAGTCATGCTGTGTTGTTCATTCTCCCTGTCTACCAATTTTGGAGTCAATTCCCTCTTCAAATCTTTTGCCTTCTAACTTCCAGGGATAGTTATTTTGCACTTTAAATAATTTTGAAGGTGGACAGATGCATTTTGGAAACACTTGCTGCATATTGTAGTACTCTTTCCAAAGTGAAAGACAGCACATCAATTTACAGCATGTGGAGGTCTGAGATCTTGGCTTCCTGAATCCACCTTTCCCTCAGACACAGTGCGTGACCGAATTTTCATCCAGCATCAGGTTTGATGGCAAGCTGAGAGAGCACAGGTGTTTGGAGGCTTCAAGCTCCCATTTTTCACATACAGGGACTGAACAATGTCTCAGGTGCCCTGGCACCCAGCGCTGTGCCCCTCCCAGCACTGAAGGAACCCATCAGCATGATCACATTAGATTTTGGCTCCTTTTTCTACATCCTTCTCGCTTAGGCTAGTCACCCGCCAAGTCACTCACCATTTGGCTTTGCACTTGGAGGCTGGCTGCAATTTAAATATAAGATATTCATACTTTGTCTCCTAATCACTGGAAAGGGAAATGCTGCTGCCCTGGAGTCACTTGGAATCCAGCTTGGGCATATGTGCTCCAGAAATCTGTACTGCAAATGGGGCTTCTTGATTCTGTCATCCAGACACTTTAGAAATAATAAAATTCAATTGTGAACCTCAAAACTTGTTTGGAGACTTTAAAAATAAGTGTGTAATCTAGAAGAATGATGGACTAGGAGTACGCAGTGAGCCGAAAGTGGTTGTAATCATGATGATGATATACTAAGATAAGTTTTCATCTAGTTATAAAGACTGTGATCTTCCCCCTCTCTGCTTTACTAATTACTGTAAAGCATTTAAAAATTTAACTCTTACCCAAACATGTAATGTTTATTTTATAATTAATTACACAGCAGAGACAATGAAAATATGGAATGACTTCCTGCTTGCTGAAACTCAATACTCAGCACCCACAATTTAAATGAAGAAAGGTTTTTAACTGGCTCATAGTTTTGAAGTTTCAGTCCACAGTCAATAGGCTCCAAAGCAAAAATGAAATGGAGAAAAGGTCTGGTGGAGGAAAACTGCCAAAGTGATGGTGCCATGGAGGAAGAGGAATAGAGGATCCAGAGACAGCGATATACCCTCCATGTCCCATCCCAATGACCTGGCTCTGTGATCAAATTCCGCCTCCTAAGAGCACACCTCAGCCACAGCACCACCATCATTGAGCATAGTGCCTTTAGGTTCCACTGAGTTCTTTCTACAAGTCCAACCTCTGAGCTCATGGGATTTGGGGAAGATAGTCCAGATCTAATCCATAACAGAAATACAGACTTAGAATTTTAGCAACTTGTTCAAGGACTACACATGACTAGTATTCATCTGCTGCATATCTCACCCAAGTTTAAGTGACAGCAAAGCTCTCAGTCACTACCCTGTGTTACTGTTATTGATATGCAGTCATTTTTCCTTGTCCAGAAGTCATCCATCACCTCCTCCAATTATAAACATTCTACTAAATATCCACTGTTCATCTTCCTTTATGAGCTATAATTTAAAGAGAGGTCTTCTTGATCCAAAAGCATTTATTTATTCAATCACTCTCTATTTAGTAGCTGCCTATCTGAAGCACTACAGTGGGGACAGACTGAGGTATAAGACATTATTTCTTTCTTCAAGGTAAATACATGAACATTAGGATACAGTAAGTGTTTGATTAGTGTCTTACTGTTGAACAAGGATTCATAGAGAAAAAGTGTAATAGGGACACTGGAAAGAAGAGGCAAGTAAAGAAATTTTTCCTGAAAAAAGAGAAAATTGATTTGATGAGAAGAAAAAGATATTTTAAACAATTGGGTGGCATGGAAGATAGGAAGAACAGGGAGAGAGAGACAATAAAGTCACTCCAGCAGTTACAGAATTCAGTAACACTGATTTAACTTAGTTTGGTCACTGATGTTTTGGCCTAGATCTTTTTATATATACTTTCTCTCCCTCTGTGGTGGAGTGTTCCTGAAAAGATAGTCTCACAATATCATCCTCCCCTCGATTCCTAGCACACAAAAATCAGTTGCTATGAATGATGGTAGTGGCTGCATAAAGTTTTATTTTTTAATGGAAAAAACTCAAGGGAATAAGGTAATAATGGTATGTATGAAAAGAGTAATGTTTGGGACAGATGCAGAAGTACAAACAAAATGTTATTTCCTTCTATTTTTACTTCTAAGATGAAAAATCAAAGGATTGCAATGAATATGAAACAATACCATTCTCCTAAGACTGCTCTTCCATTTTCACTATGGTTCTGAATATGGTGGCAACGACATTGGTTCTGGAACCTTAGTGCAATGGGAATGACCTACTTTCCTCAATTCTCTATCTCATATTTTTCTAGAGTGAAAGGCTAGTATTTCTGAGGGAAATAGTAAGCAAAATGAGCAAAATTTTAAAAATGTTAATTGAAATTAAGCATACAATATGAAGAGATTGAATTAGAGGGTCATATATGAGATACTTATTTGGATGGTATTCTGAAAATATGTTTAAGAAATCACTAACGATAAGGCTTAAATGTTAGATGACAGAAGGTTACACAGATACCTCCTCAGGATCTTACTATTAAAAAGGATGCTGCACATTGTGGAAACTCAGTGTCCCACTTGAGCCATGACACATAGAAAGCCTATACTCATGGAACTGGAAATGACAATAAAAATATATATCTTTTCATTTTCTATAAAAAACTAGTGTTAATTCTGAAATACGCTCAACTCTAAGTACACTGAAGTCCACTGTTCCATAATGGTTTTATTAGTTATAGTAATAGAAATGAAAGAATAAAGCTTCATTTGTTGATGTGGTGCAGAACATTATTGAGAAATACACTCAACTATACCTAGAGCTTTTCTTCCCAGTCCAGAGACCAATCACCTCTCAGAGCCCAAGTTAAAGCTGTGGTTCCCATTTTAAGCTATTCAATGCATGTGACCCCTCTTTGCTTTATGTGTTTATGTGAAATTTGTGGTTCATTCATCTCATTATTCAGTGTTTCTATATCAATCTTCTCATCACAATTAAAGGACAAGTTCATAAAGGACAAAGAAATGTATTTTACATAAGATGGCAAGGTGTGATATTTAACACAATACTTTCAAGCAAAGTGCCTGAACGTCCTCCAAACTCTATGTATCTTTTGTACTATTAGGTGACAGTTTTTCTAACTGGGGTCTCATGGGAGGAGTTGAGTCACTGGGGAAACTCTCTGGAAGAGGACAATGGAATCCTAGGCTTTTATTTTGTCTTTTCTCTCTGGCTGTAAAAGACATAATTTTGCTTCATAATGTTTTCAGCCATAATAAGCAGCCACAGACACAGAGTAACTGTTCCAAGTGATCCTGAGCTGAAACTTAGAAAATTGTCAGCCAAAAGAATATTTTATATGAATTCATTATCTCCAGTATTTGATTCAGTGACAGGATATCAGTCAATGCTGATATGCTTATCTGTCTCATACACTAAAAAAATAAAATGAATTTAAAAAATAAAAAATCATAGTAGCTTGGAGGCCAGAATGTATGACAAATAGAGAGTAACTTTTTAGTCTTCATTGTAGTCAACATTGCACTTTCCAGTTTTCTGCATTGAATGTTCTCTTCTACATGAAACTTATACCAAGGAAAATATACTCATCTAAAACTACACAAGTTTCCATAAATATAGAAGTAATATCATACAACAGAATAATAGTCTGCAAAGAAAAGAAAAAAATTATTAGCACATTAAACAGCTATAATCCTCAAGAAATGATACTCATGAAAAATACAATCTCATAATATATAATGCATGATTCTACCTGTTCAACTCTCATTAAATAAAATAAGTATAGACATACAAACTAGATTTGTCAGAAGAACAAAAGGGATTTTGTGTCTGTATGTGTACACACTCATATACAAGCACATATGTGTATTTACAAGTAGTAAACTATGAATTAGTGTTGTAAATTATATCAATTTCCTCTTTTCTCTTACTGAGATATTGCTTGATATATTGTTTTAGAGATGTTAAGATTGAAAGATGATGGATTAATCAGTGACAAAATATTTGAAAAATTCAATTCTAAGCAACAAGGACATGGTGGGAAGTATTACAACTCCGAACCTATACTATAAAGTCATCGTGATAAAAACTGCATGGTACTGGTAAAGTAACAGACCTGATATCATTGGAATAGATTAGAAGATCGAGAAACTACTCCAGATACACTGAGCCACCTCATCTTTGACAAAAGAGCCAAAAATCCTCAATGGAGGAAAGATAGCCTCTTTAACAAATGGTGTCTGAAAAACTGGGCTTTAACGTGACAAAGACAAAAGCTAGAACTATTTCTTTCACCAAGTACAAAGCTAAAATCAAAGTGGATTAGACATCTAATATTAAAACAGGCACTCTGAACCCGCTGCAAAACAGGTAAGGTAAAACTCTTGAAGACATTGACTTAGGGAAAGATTTCTTGAACAAAACCTCTATAGCACAAGAATTGGCAGAAGAAATCAACAAATGAGACCTCATTCTATTAAACAGCTTCTGCACAGTAAAGGAAACCACCAACAGAGCAAAAAGGCAACCAACAATGTGGGAAAGAATCTTTACCAGCTGCTCTCAGACAAAGGGCTACTATCTAGAATATATAAAGAGCTTTAAAAAATCAACCCATCCAAATTTAAAGACCCAATTCAAAAATGGGCATCTGAAATGAACAGATACTTTCTAGAGGAAGAAGTAGAAGCAACTAAGAAGTAAATGAAGAAATGCTCAATATCATTGGTCATTCGAGAGATGCAGATGAAAACAACACTGAGATTTCATCTCACTCCACAAAGAATGGCTGCTACTTCAGAATTAGCCAGCAATGAATGTTGGTGAGGCTGCAGAGAAAATGGAACACTTCTCCACTGCTGGTGGGAATGTAGACTCATACAACCTCTGTGGAGATTCCTCAAAAAGCTAGGATTGGAGGTCCCATTTGACCCAGCCATCTCTCTTCTAGGTATACACACAAAGGAATTAAATTAATTATAATTTCATATCACAGTAACATATGTGCATCCATGTTTATAGCAGCTCAGTTTGTGATTGCTATGTCTGGAAACAACCCAAATATCCATCAACTGGAGACTGGATAGAGAAAATGTGGTTCTTTTATAGAATGGAGTTTTACTCTGCCATTAAAAATGGTTAGATAGAATCATTCATACTCAAATAGATGTACCTTGAGGACATCCTCATAAGTGAAATAAACAGGTCACAGATGTGTAAGTATCATATCTTTTCTCTGGTGTGAGAAAATGAAGTTGTAAATGAGTTGTACAATGTATAGTTGATATTGTGAAATAGAAAATATTTAAAAGGGGAGAGAGTATAAGGGTAAAAACAGAGGGGAAAATGAATGTGATAATAAAGAAAAAGGAGACAAAAATTATGTATTTAGGGGGTGGGGACATTGCAGAGTGGGGGGAAAAGGAAAAAATGAGAATCAAGTCATGCCATATTATAGTAAAAACTGTCAATGTTGAATGCGATGATGATGTGTATTTGTAATGTACCAATAAAGATTAAATTTTTTAAAAAATCTGCAATATTCTTAGAAAATTTCTGTGAATGTTGAATTTGTGCTTCTAGAGATCTCTCTGATAATTTGATATTCAGTAAAGAATGAAAAAAATGAGTTATAGAAATAGGTAAATTAATGACCATTACTCCCCTCTTGGTTCTCTGGGTTTTTTACAGTGAAAAAAACATCTTTTCATCTCATTTGGCCCCTTTTGACATCTACTATAAAAATGGACTACATTTGTCTACAGTACTTTTAGAGATGTGATATTTCTAGAGTCCAGATGGTTTTTGCACAGACATTATCTCAACAAATGATCCACCACTTGATTATAGAACTAGAGAATTTGATTTTAAGAGCTGGATATAAGTACTCTCAAAAACTTGACTAGTATTGGGCCAGGGAGTTAGCTCAGTGGTTCCGGCGCCTGTCTTGCAAGCGCAAGGGCCTGGGTTCGATTCCCCAGTAACCACATAACAATACTGGGTGTGGAGACCCACACCCAGCAGCAACCAGTACCACATACCACATACCACAGTGCCGGGCGTGGTGGCTCACGCCTGTAATCCCAGCACTCGGGAGGCAGAGGCAGGAGGATTGTGATGTGAGTTTGAGGCTGAGCTCAGGGCCAGCCTGAACCACAAAGCGAGACCCTGTCTCAAAA
>PVIR01021438.1:0-29465 GCA_004026965.1 Petromus typicus
GCATTTTCTATTTCACAATATATAACATACAATGCTAGGACTCATTTACATCTTTATTTTCTCATACCAGAGAAAAGATGTGATATGTACCTATCTGTGACCTATTTATTTCACTTATGAGGATATCCTCAAGGTATGTCCATTTAAGTAGAAATGATTCAAACTTATCATTTTTTATGGCAGAGTAATACTCCATTCTATAGAAGAACCACAGCTTTTTTATCCAGTCTCCAGTTGATGGACACTTGGGTTGTTTCCAAGAGGTAGCAATCACAAATTGGGCTGCTATAAACATGGGTGCACATATGTCACTGTGATAAGAGTCTTTTAATTTTTTTGTGTATATACCTAGGAGGGCAATGGCTGGGTCAAATGGGACCTCCAATCCTAGCTTTTTGAGGAATCTCCAAACTGATCTCCACAGGGGTTGTACGAGTCTACAGTCCCACCAACAGTGGAGAAGGGTTCCTTCTTCTCCACAGCCTCACCAACATTGCCGGTGGCTGAATCTGAAATGGCAGCCATTCTATGTGGAGTGAGATGAAATCTCAATGTTGTTTTCATCTGTATCTCTTGAATGACTTATGATGCTGAGCATTTGTTCATATGCTTCTTAGCTGTTCTTACTTCTTCCTCTGAAAAATATCTGTTCATTTCAGATGCCCATTTTTGAATTGGGTCTTTAGATTTGGGTGGGCTGATTTTTTTGAGCTCTTTATATATTCTAGATAGTAGCCCTTTGTCTGAGGAACAGCTAGTAAAGATTTTTTCCTACATTGTTGGTTGCTTTTTTTGCTCTATTGGTGGGTTCCTTTGCTGTGCAGAAGCTTTTTAAAAGAATGAAGTCCCATTTGTTGATTTCTTCAGCCAATTTCTGTGCTATAGTTTTGTTCATGAAGTCTTTCCCTAAGCCAATGTCTTTGAGAGTTTTACCTAACCTGTTTTGCAGCAGGCAAAGAGATAAGAAACCTGCTTGTTTTAGAAACAGGCAGAGATTAACGTGTACCTGATGGCTTAGATAAATTTATACTTTGAATATAATAATAATAGTAACACTTAATATTTACTAAGCTTTGTATGCACCAGTTACTAATTACACTAATAATTTTTTAAAATTCAAATCTTTATTGGTACATTATATATACACATCATATCACTTTCAGCATTGAGAATTTGTACCACTATATGATATGACATGACTTACTTCTCATTTTTTCCCATTCCCCTATCCACCTTACAACTCCCTGCCTCCTCTATATATAGGCTTTTCCTTTTTTTAAATTAACATCACATTATTTTTCCCATCTCTACTCACCCCTACACCCCATTTCCTTTTAAATATTTTCTATTTCACAATATCTACTGTATATTCTAGAACTCATTTACATCTTCATTTTCTTGTACTAGAGAAAAGATATGATATGTACACACGTGTGACCTATTTCTCTTACTAGTGAATCATATTGTATTATATCATTAAATCTTACAGTTTCAGAGATAATTACCATGTTCATTCTTGTTTTATAGTTGAAGAAAGAAAGGTTTGGGAAATCTAAATGATAGAGACAGGACTCAAACTAATTCCTGTTTGGCCCCCAAAACTGTGATCTATGTATTTCCTGAAGATATTGTTCATGTGCTTATATATTTAATTTTGAAAATTTAAACACACGTACACAGAAGTTAACCTTAGTTTTACCATGAAAATACTATGCTTTAATACTATAGTGCTATAATGCTATACTATAGTATAATACTATACTATAATACTAAATTGGCTTTATAATGCCATTATTATTTATAATTTTGTTCATATCTTTTATAATATCTATATATATATGTATTTTTTAGTCTACACATTCCTTTTATTCATATAGACAGTTTTCTGATATTTTTGTATGGAAAATATAGAAAACTTTTCAGAACATATTTTTCTATGCTTGAGGATTTTTCTTCTGAGGAAAATACTATTGCAAGATTATTTATATATATATTCTTATATAAAACATATATATGTTGATATTACATATATAGGCACAAATACATACATGTTTAAAGTATAAATTTTGATAAATATTATCAGTAAGGTGTTACGCTAATTTATGCTTATATTAGTGTATCCCATGAATGCTTTTCTTTATTTACATTTAGCAAAACAAGTTCTTTCTTTTTTTTTTTTAGGTGTTTTGAGACAGGGTCTCGCTTTGTGGTTCAGGCTGGCCCTGAGCTCAGCCTCCAACTCACATCACAGCAATCCTCCTGCCTCTGCCTCCCGAGTGCTGGGATTACAGGTGTGAGCCACCACGCCCGGCACTGTGGTATGTGGTACTGGTTGCTGCTGGGGTGAGTCTCCACGCCCAGTATTGTTATGTGGTTACCGGGGACCGAACTCGGGTCCTTGCGCTTGCAAGACAGGCGCCGGGACCACTGAGTTATATTCCCAGCCCAACAAGTTCATTTTTAATATTTGTGTGATTTTGATAGTGGCAAAATGAGATCTGATTTGTCTTACATATTTTGAGTTAATGATTAAAGATGAATGTTTTTGACTTGTTCATTGACCATAACACAAATACACTTTTAAAATATATTAGCATAAATGTGCCGCTTTTGCTAACTTCTGCGGTGTTCTGAGTACCCACAGCTGGACCCTAACACGGTAAGCGATACAAGACGGAGAGCGTCAGTTGGAGAGGAGTGAAAGTAGTGGAAGCGTGGTAGGACACTGAGTTTATACAGTGGCACAGAATTTCCTTCACTTTTAAAAGGAATGTTTAGAAAGAAGGAGGAGGAGGAGAAGGAGGCGGGGAAGAAATGAAAACACTTTGAAAGCAGCATCTGGATCCTGACACTTATTCTTGTTTTCTTTTGTATCGTCAGTGACATCCTTTTGGCATTGCTCTGTCCCATTTCAAACCTAATCACATCTGTCCTTCTTCTAAAAACACTTCATGTTAAAACAGTGAAAATAGCAGGTCTTTACCATTGTCTATGATGACCATTTGATTGTCTTTAAGACCTAAGCAGAGATTTCTTCTCCAAAGTTAGAAAGGGAAATTATCTATATTGTTTGTTAAGGACTCAGGCTGGGAGGGTTTACAAAGAAATATTTGTAAAATAATATTTGTAAAAATATTGTATTTACAAAGAAATACAAAGCTCTGGGATTTTGCTCCTTTTTAATGGGAAAAACCCCAATCTATTCCATCAGGGAATTACATAAAGCACATCTGTTCAATCAGTATTTTCCTGAAAGAAATGGGTACAGACTTAAAAATTTTATTTATTTGAATTCTGTTGTGCTAGTATATATTTATCACGCATATGTATGTATCATATATATTATGTGTATATGCCTGGAGAGTCTTTCAAAGTGTATTATAATCAAAATTTTAAAAATCCGCTCAGATTTGTTACAAATATTATCTAGGATCTATTAGAAATAATTGCCCCATTTTTATCTTAATCAAATGCAGTTTTATTAACTAGTATACATTTTTAATAGCCAGTTCTCTCTACTCATTGTAATTCAAGATCGCGCCTCTGCTGCCATTCATAAATCTCTTGTGATGTGCCCCGCTTTCTAATACCAGCCTAACCTTTTGCTGTATCTCTCTGTCAAAACATTCCAATCCAATTTGATTTTATTCTGCATGTGTGCGTCCCTATCTGCCTCACAGGATAGCACAAATAATTGATGACATCTGAGTAGTTTTTTTCTGCAAACACCTGTACTAATTAAAACCTCAAATAGACGGAAAATTCTTGACAATAGTGTTCGTCATTAAGAATGTCTTTTCATAGGCCCAGTGAGCAAGATGTGGACTGTGTACAATGGCTCGTCAAAGATGGATGAATAATGGGCGCTTTATTCACTGAGCATTCTGCAGAAACCCCTTTAGAGCCAGCTACAGTGTGATTCATCGGACCATCCGTGGTTCCCACACCAGTGACAGCCTAGCATGAAAGACCCTCATTTCTAGGCCTTACTAAATGGTAGGCCTTTTATTGCCTGAAACAAAAGTGATGCCATACTCTTTCCCATGTGGATGACATACTTGTGCTGACATTTTCCCCGGTTATTGCACAAGACAAAACTCTTCTCTGGCTTCACAGTTGCCAAACTGGTGCTCTATCCAGGGGCCTTTGGCACCCCATGCTAAAATCTCCTAGAGGTCCCCTGAGAGACATAAAAACTGAAACCTCGATGCAACAGAAATTTAACTAATCATGCATTCTTTTTTTCCCTGTTATTGAATACTTGATGTGCAAATGGTGTACTTTGTTGACAGTTTTTTTTCCCTTCTTGCCTTCTATTTTTACCTACATACTATCAGAGAAGGACACAGGAAGACAATAACAGCCATAAATTATTTTGAAGGTGAGACTAGAGATGAACTTTTTGCAGAAAACCGTCCCATACAGGTGTACAAGTACTATGTCTTAATAAAAGTTACACATAAAAGAAATCTTGCATAACATGCATCACAATGCCCTCTTCCTCCTCTTCATCCTCTGACGGTAATCATTATACTCTTCTAGCAGAGAAGCAAGCCTTTCTCTTGTGCATCTGGGCACCTGAGATACACTTTGTGAGGAAATGGAACGCCTGTGGGTAATGAAGTACTTGCTCTCCTCATATACTTTTCCTACACTCAGTTCTCTGAGAAAAACTTAGTTTTCCTTTTAATATCCCTCATATGGGTATAGTGTCAGATTTCATTATTTTCTTTATCGGTAGTTTCTTTAGTCATATTATAGGCACAACTTGGGAATCAATTCTTTTAAAATTAAAAATGAGCTTATAGCCTTTTATTGCTTCTAATATTGAAATACACTAGAAATATGGGGGAAAAAAGATGTCTGCCTTTGCTTATCTAGGAAGTAGTATAATATCATTGGAGAGAAGAATCTCATATGTATAACAAATTTTAGAAAGAAAATTGGACTTGGCCTCAGAGTGTGGATGGGGGCCCAGGACTTATATTAAAAGTATAAAATATACAGCATCAACTTTGTAATGGTTTTATATGTAAAAAGGGAATCCACATTAGCATATAATATACATCATATTCCTGCTTTACTTGTATCAACATAAAGCATGTCATGTGGAAGGTGACCAAGCATGACTCTCTAGGGCTGTGGCCTTACAAAAGAAGAGCAGACCTTTGTATGCTGTATGGCCAGGTCAGAGTGATTTACCAAATTAGAAATGCACATCAGTTATTGGATATTTCTTCTGTATATTGATGCTCAGGAACACTGAAGCCAGTACTAATGGTATATCAGAAGGCTTAAATTGTATGAAGTTTCTCCGGGATCCCTATGAATTCTCTTTCATGACATTTTGTAGAGAAGTCCCAAAAGGTGTGAATAGAATTGTAAATATTCGCATTCATTTAATGTTTTATTTAATTGCATTTAGTGAATCTTCTTATATGTAACGATTGTGCTAGATATAATGTTACAGTTTAGATATAAAATATACCCCAAAGTCTCATGTGTTCTGAGGTAGGGTTTTTAGAAAGTGGTTAGACGATGGGGGTACTATCCTCACCAGGGAAGTAATCCATGATGAGTTCATCGGTGAATGTACTGTGAGGAGGTGGGGCCTAATCTAACAAGATGAGTCAATGAAGGTGTGACCCGGAAGTGCATGTTCTTGTCTCTAGTTCCACTCTTCTTTCTACTTCCCAGCTGCCAAAGTAGAGCATCTTCCTTTCTCCATGCCCCTAACTTTAATAGTTCTTCGAAACAGCCCATTTCCATTCATATTGGCTGTGGGACACCTTTGTTTAACTTATCACATATTATATCCCTTTCTCCTGCTCTGGAGTTCAAGGATGCTCCTGTACTGTTGTTGCTCAAGACATACTTTTGTCTATAATCTTAAAAAGTTTCACTTTGTGTAATCTTAGCTCTGTTTGCCTCTTTCTTTTGTCCTCTGGTACCTTCTGCCTTTAGTGATAGATTCTTATATGCTAGCCAGATGCAAAGAAAAATAGGGTAATATTATCAGTAGCTCAGAGCTCAGAGTCAATGAATTTACATAAAGACAGCCAATCATATGCTCATATAGCTATGTTTAAATGTAATAAATGAGATAGAACATGATAAAGTGTCATGAAAACAATGGCAAGGTAATTCGAATGAATTATGTTTATCTTCAGGATAAAATATTCCTACTGGCACCCTGTATTCCTTTTTCCTGCTTTATTTTTAGAGCATTTATAATCACTTGATATATTTACTTATTTATTATCAAATTTTATAGTGTCACCACAACCATGCCACCATGTTCTGAGAACATGATCTTTTCAACTTTATTCATAGCTTGTATCCTAGTACCCAAGATAACAGATGACATCTAGTAATTGCTAATTGTGCGGTAAACATGTCTCCTTCAAAGTTCAGGTGTTGGAACCTAATGACCAACGGGGTGCTTTTATAACATAGGACCATGAAGAAGTGATTAGTTCATAAATAATTCTCCCTTTTAACCAAGAATAAGGCCCTTATAAAAGAGGTTCTTGTACCTTTCCACTTTCTGCCCTCTGGAGACACAGCATTCCTCCTCTCTGAATGACACAGCAACAAGGCACTATCTTGGAAGCAGAGAGCAGCTGTCTTCAGACAACTGAGTCTGGAGATTCTTGCTGCTGCACTTCCCAGACCTATGAAAAAAATGCATTTGTATTCTTTATAAATCTCCCATTTCAGGTTTTTTGTTAGCACAGCACCCATAGACTAAGAGCGGTGTGATGTGAGCAGAGAAACCTGTGTGCCTAGAATGCGTTAACAGAGCAAGAGCTGATAGGGTAGGAAGTGTCAGATAACAAAGGATGTTGCAGGTCAAGGTAGAAAATTCAGAGTTTACTGTGGTCTTGCAAGGAAGTTACTGAAACATTTCAAAGAGATGAGTGCTGTGATCAGATTTATGTTTTAGTACAAGCATTTGCACATTTTGCTTGCTGTTAGTTAGAAGTTCATCTCTAAGGGAAGGTTGGGGAGGGCTCTTCAAAGCTTTCCTACATTTGTTATGCAAGGGAAGGAAAAATACAATCCCTGTTTGGACCAAGGTTATATCAGAGAGGAAGGTAAAAAGTGGAGTGTTACATTTGACAGCACTAGAAAGAAGTTGAGAGTTGGGGCAGAATAGAGGGGAGAAAAAATGAAATACACACCAGCTCCAATGGGCAACTGGCCAAGATAATTCTGTATTGTAGTCTTAGGCTAACCGAGTTTAGATGATAAAACTTTCTATGTACAGAGCTGAGTAAAATCTGGCTCAAGGGTTAAGAAAGCAAAGGGAACAGACACAGTACCAAGGCAGAGATGCCATTTCTGTCACCCTTCATGCATCTAGAGGCTCAAGTGGAAGTTGGTGTTGGCCTTCAGTTTCCATATAGTAACCAATGCAATTGTTATCACAATCTATGTCAGAGATCTTATCTTCCATCAAAGCTAATGGGGAAACCAATAATGTATTACTGAGCTATGTGATCCCCAAGATTAGTGATTTTTAAATTGGTGAAAAACAAGTGAAGCTAGAGATCTTATTTCAGTTTTTCCTTCATAATAATTCCTCATTTCAGGCAACATTCTGCTTCTGTGGTTTTATTAGGGTTTCATAATGGGTCTGTAGAAAAGAGCACAGGGTAGAGAAACAACAGACAACACTGCAAGGGCAACACACAGGGGCTTACTGAGTCAGCCCAGGCCTCTAGCCCATCATTCCTAACTGTCTTGTTTGATCATTGTGGCTGAGGTGGGTAGGGTAGAAACTAGAATTGGAAGATTGTCCTATCACCCTGTAGTTAAGTTAAATTAAAAAAAAATAACTAGCTTGGGAAAAAAATAAAATCCATAACTGCTACAAAAAAATTTGGTAGCACACTAGTTGCACCAAGACATTGTCAAAACAACTCCTCTGCTTGTTAGACACAGAGGAAAATAATAAATAGAGTTTGGGGAGCAGTAAATAAACGAAACAGCTAACACATTGACTGCACTTCCCATGTAGTAGCTACTTGTTTTCTTTTGAAATACACAAACTATTTTTGAGGGATGAATGTAATAGACAAAGGAAAGAAAAAGATTGAAGTTTAAGTAAAGAGACCACAACTGCAGTGTTACCATATATGATCATAAGAAACTAGACAGAGAAAGAGAAAAAGAAAGAGGTCACAGCACTTATCAGAACCAGTGGAAGAAGCCACTTCTTAAACTAATTAAAACTTTTAACCTTTGGCTTAGAAAATGTTTTTTTGTTTACATTTGAGTACAAGAGTATGTGGTTTTCAGGAAGTTCGTTTAAACATAATGAACAGGCAAAGTTCACATTGGACTTAGGAAATGCTGGGAAACCACTTCATTTCTCAACATCATTTCTGTACTGGGAATAGGTCCTTCTCTTGACTCTTCTAGAAGGCTGACCCATCTGGAACCCTCCCAGGAAGATTATGGGAAAAAGCTACAAGTTTGTTTTTAATGTCACCCAAAATAAGGACAAGATGAGGTGTCACACAAGCTGTAATCAAACTCATTCTTTTATTGGACACATCTGAATTATGGGCAAGTCTGAAAATATGTGATAGATTTTCCAACTTCCTTGAGGTCAGGGACCACATCCAGTGCATCTTTCTGTCACCACTTAGCACCGATAGGTGCACAGACACATTTGTGAATGAAATGAATAAGCATTTGGTAAAATAAAATATATAGCCAGGGTTTTAAAAGGAGGTTCTTGGGCAAGGGAGAATTTCAACTTGTTCTTCAACAGAGAGATAGTCTAAATAGAAACTAAAAGATAGAGTATAAGGAACTATAACTATTAATAAACTTATGAGGAAGATTAGCTCATAATCTGAAGATGGATAGACTGACCAAAGACCATTGATTCATTCCTTCATCCAATCACGAACTTTGGAACCTCTGTATTTTAGATGTTGTTTACATCTCAAGTTTGTGTTGTAGGGCAACAAACATGCATTTTCTGTCTCATGAAGGTCTGGTCTAATGGCAAAGACAGACAAAAACAAAGAGGTAGATAAGTGAATTCAAACAAAGTGATCAAAACAAACAAAATACCTGGTTTGTCATAATAGAAAATAATGAGGAGATAAATTGTTGATCAAGATGATTAGGGAAATTCTTTAGGGATAAGATCTGGATAAGAAGCAGCCAGCTTTGTACCAGCAGAGAGGGTAATGTTCTAGGCAGAAACTACAGCATGAAAAAGCTATGAGGAAGCAAATACCTGGGCTATTTGGAGACCAAAAACAGAATTTAGAACTTAAACTCTCAGGCTTGATTTTGAATAAAAATGGGATATCTTGAGTGAAAATATCCTAGAATAAAGAGGAAATTAGCAGTCTAAAAGGCGATAAAATTTACTGGTACTATTCATTCTGATAAATATGTTTTATTTCAGTTGTTAATTTAGGCATTGTAGCGATGGGAGTAAGAAATTTCTGTACTAGAAGAGGAAGACATATCAGAAAAGAAGGAACTCAATGAATAATTTAATTTCAGATCATGACAGGCACCATGAAGAAAACAGTATCCTGGATGAGATAGTGACCACTTAGATAATGCAGTCAGTGAAAGCTCTAGACAACCTAGGCCAGAGATGGCAAACCTTTTAGAGCTTTCAATGATAATGAACAATCTGCCATGGCATGTGTGCCATGGGTTTGCCACCACTGATCTAGACCAAGAGCATTGCAGGCAGAATATGTGTAAGAGTCCTGAGAGCTTCTGTTCAGGTAGAGCCTTTTCCGTTATTCCAGACTAGGCCCGTTCTCTAAAAGATAGAGTATGTTCTGTCTCTTCCAACACACCTCATTCCATCACCTCTGAGACATTCACTACTCATGAAACCAATGTCATCCTCTTCCTCCTTCACTCTTGCCTTTTTCTTTCTGTCAGCCTGAACAAGTCATCTTCCACTTCTGCTATGTAATCAGCAGTTCCTTCTCCTAAGGTGGGGACTGCAAAGCCCCGTAGGGCAGGCGGAAACCCAAATAGCCCAGAGCAGGAAACCTGTGCGTACTGGGGAGTCAGATCAGGAAATGGGTGCAACAAATGGTTCACTGCCAAGCGTGAGATTCGGTTTGACAACCCGTTGCCCATTTCCTGCTGTGGGGTGTGTGGGGCTTCTGGGTTGGGTGCATCTCCCCAGCTTAGACATGCACGTGGGGCAGAGAATGTGAGCTCTTAATCTGGAAGCAAATGCACGACTGTGTATCTGCCAGCTAGGAGTAAAGTGGGGGAATCAAGTATGATTTACCATTTGTTATAAAGATGAGTGTTTTCAAGTGGCTACTTAATGTGAAACTATCAAAATATATGCATGTACATGATTTTATTATAGAAGGTTTAATTTTATGTGCTTTTATTAAAGAAGCTAAAAATCAAATGCCACAATTATTAATCAAGCACCAATTATATACTAAGTACCCTGCTTGGGAAACAGATTTAAGTCTTAGAGTGGTCCTTTGAGGTAAGTCAAATTCTCTCAGGAAACAGGATAACACACAGTCACATCCTAGGCAGAGCAAGGCTGGCAGAACAAGTCTTCTGACCGCAGATCCTGAGGTCATTGCATGGGATCCCAAGGCTGCTTAGCTCATTGCTCAGCAGAAAGGAGCCTGGGGGCAAGGCAAGAGCAGTGGTAGTTCTGCTAGTTAAGAGCAGGAGTTAGAAGATCCGCATCACTTCTTTGCAGCTGTGTGAACTTGGGCCAGTAGCATCAACTTCTTTAGCTTCTGTCTCTTGATCTCTAAAATGGCAATAGTCTTCCCATTGTATCTGCCTGTTCCACATCCTCTGCTTTAACCCACCAGGATGAAAAATCCTATTGAAAAACTACATCAGTAGTAACTGTGCATAGACTTTTGCTCTTCTTATTCCCTAAACAATGCAACTACTCACATAGCACTTACATTTACTGGTATTACAAGTAACTTAGTCATGATTTAAACTAACAGGAGGACATGCATAGGTTACATGCAAATGCTATGTCATTTTATTTGAGAATGAGGCTTTGTGGACTGTGTTGTCAAGGGGAAGAGGGCGCTGGAACCAACCTCTTCTGCTATGAAGGAAAAAGTTGCTTTTTTTTTTTTTAAAAAAAAATCTTTATTGGTACATTACATATATGCATCATGATTGCACTCCATAATGGGGATTTGTACCAGTATAAGACACAACTTAATTCTCATTTTTTCCCATAGATCCACCCACCCTACCACCCCCCCTATATACATAAAATTTGTTTCCTTTCTTTTTTGTTATAATATCATTATTTTTCCCCCTTCACGCTATTATACTTTGAGTATTTTCTATTTCACAATATATAACATACAACTCTAGGACTCATTTACATCTTTATTTTCTCATACCAGAGAAAAGATGCGATATGTACCTATCTGTGACCTATTTATTTCACTTATGAGGATATCCTCAAGGTATGTCCATTTAAGTATAAATGATTCAAACTTATCATTTTTTATGGCAGAGTAATACTCCATTCTGTAGAAGAATCACAAATGGTGCTGGAAAAACTGGGCTTTAACTTGCCAAAGACTAAAACTAGATCTAACTCTTTCACCGTGTACCAAGCTAAAATCAAAGTAAATAATAGATTTAAATATTAAAACAGACACTCTAAACCTTCTGCAAAACAGGTTAGGTAAAACTCTCGAAGACACTGGCTTAGAGAAAGACTTCATGAACAAAACTTCTATAGCACAGGAATTGGCGGAAGAAATCAACAAATGGGACCTCATTCTTTTAAAAAGTTGCTTTTTTTTAAAAAAAGAAAAAGATTAAATGAACTTCCAGAGTTGAGTATCCAGCGATGTTTCTGGCATATTGGACACTCATGGCTGAGCGCCACCTATCACCTCAGAGGTGAGCAGTAGTTGTACACCCACCAGGTGAATCCATCCACCTGGATGGGAAGAGTGGGCTGCAAGTGGCATCCGCTGTCAGGGCTTGGCAAGGCAGGTGCTGTCTCCTCTCCAGGTTTCTCCATGGAAAATGAGTGCTCTGGTCCCTTCATTCAAGCAGACACGTTCCACCCCAGCCTCCCTATGGCACCTGAGTGAGACCCTGGAGGAGCATGTGGAGCAGCTCACAGGGACACACTGTGTGGGGACCCAGAAGCCCAAAGTTCCTTGTCAGAGAACACTGAGGCTTCTGATTAATGAAGAGCCTCATGCTGAAACCAGAGGAGTCCTTTTAACATAATCACTGCCCCTTGCACTTTCTAGATCTGAATGTAGAAGAGATCCACAAAGATCCTATGCACAATGTGAGAACATTTAAACATAAGTGAATTGAACTGTCATTGGGAAGAAATTCACACCTTATTTTGGTGTGTTTATTCTACCAATTACCTTTCCTATCAAAACATAGGTATAGACTTTTTAAAAAGTCTATGATACCATTGTGTCTTATACTGGTACAAATCCCCAATATGGAATGCAATCATGATGTGTATATTTAATGTACCAATAAAGATAATAATAATAATAAAGTCTATGATACCAGAGAGTAAATCAGAAAAAAAGAATAAAAAGGAAGTAAATTGTACTGAGTATACCAAAAAGGCCTTGCATATCCAGAAACTCATTTACTTTCCCCTAAATCTGTATGCAGCACTCAGCACAGAGAACTACTGAATATAGAGCCAGGAAGATAATGGCGCTTGTACAGCTGGAATATCCCCCTCCTGCCCTGCCCCAATAGATTGGCTGCTATGCTAATATTTTAGCCTTCCAGCACCAGAATTAATGCACTTTGTCTTGTTTCTGATGTGTTGGTTTTCTGTCAGGAATGCCTGACAGAAGTAACAGCCAATAAATCAAGATAATTAGACCCGGAGCCATGCAGTGCTCAGGATGAGGGGCACACGGTCACCTCCTGCTAGGATTCCGGGCTTTGGCCTAAAATGACCTCTCCTCCCCATTTTTCTTAGGACAACCATTCTGAACTATAAATGGGCCATATAATTGTTTTTTTTTTCTGAAAAATAAGTATGGAAATGATACAATATTCTTCTGTTGTGATCAGCAACAGCAACTGCTACAGAAGTCAGGAAAGGGTAAAAGGAAAAAGTATTACAGGGCCCTCAGAAGAGATGAAGTTTAAATCAACAGTATTAAACACGATCATTATATTATCTCTTATTTTTCTGATGATAAAGTAGGGCTATTTGTGCAGAAATGGGGATTGAGACAGGCTGAGGCCTAGGCTCGAACTCCAGTTCCTCCTCCCTCAGCCTTCTGAGTAGCTGCGGTGACAGTCATGCCTGGCAGGGAAGTGGTTTTCTCTTAAGAGAGACCCTGTAAAATAGGCAAAATTACTCCACACAGAATGTTCCTGTTCATTCCGCTTTATATTAAAACTAAGTGTTTAGGGAAGAAAGTAAAAATAAAAGAAAATGCTAGGTAGAGATGAGAAAGTAAGCCTGCAGCATTTTCATAGGCAGCCTGTCCTCTGCCCTCCCCCATTCCACGTCCTCCTTGCTCTGTGAGGTTTTCATTCTGAAGAGGAAAGTGGAGGAGAGCTGAGTGGGTGTAAGAGGGTGGGAGTGGGAGAATTACAGGAACATCCTGTGTCTCTAAGGATACCACCTACCGCACAGCCAGAATGATCAGTATTTATGACTTTTTAAAAAGCTTTTATTCAAGAGTAGTTCAGAAGTCAGTCACATGCTGTCAGCAGCTACATCTTCCCAATCCAGACTCTGTACTTCTGCCTTTTAATATCTGGATCTAATCCAGATTTCTTTTACTTGCTTCTAAACTATTTGATGAAGTCTTGAGAAGCTTTTTAGAGGGAGAAAGTGGCATCGTGATCATTCTTGTTTCTGACCTGTGGCTGCTGTGAATGTAAGGTTTTTGTGTGTTTTTTGAGGATGGAGCTCAGGTCCTTGTCCTGCTAGGCAAGGTTCTACCATTGAGACCCACTCAGTCCCTATCAGACTGTTTTTGAGCTGAGAAGTTCATCTCTGACCTGAACCCTCAAGAACACCTGCTTTGGTGTGGACAGCCTCCTAAAGTCAACCCACAAGCCAGAGATACATCAATAAGGTCTCCAAAGGGAAAGTGAGCTGAGGGAACAGGAAGATGAAGAAGATATGAAATTGAAGAAGGCAGTTATCTCCCTTGGTGATTTCTTTTTAAATCAGTGAAGGGTGGTTAGTGATAAGGGAGGGAAATATTTGGTAGGTTAGGAGCCAAGCTGATATAATAAATTAGGAAACCAGCTGGAGCCAAAGGTCTATGACATATACCACCCAGTCTTAGGAAGTTGGTTTCTCTTTGCCCTACTGAGTTGCTTGTGATTGAGATGTTGGGTAATGTCCATGCTTTACAGTAACCTGTTACAGATTTACAAATGACTTGTCACTGTTACAAGGCATCAAATCCAACTTCTCTGTCTTTGAACTTTCAGGAGCAGTGACATACATAAGCAAAAAGATAATTAAATATGCACATAAATCTGTTCTCCAGTCACTGACAAACTTTCACTTTTCTGAAAGATTAGAGAAGGTTAGTTTCCGGTCTTGTTGAATTAGAAAAAAGCCCTACGAATGGATCCATATGAAACAGCATAACATCTAAGGCCCCAGTCTCATGTCAATCAGGTATTAAAACTTTAAAGGGGAAATATTTCATTAAATTAAAGGCCTAAAAATTAAAAAGCACTCACTGAACTGTTCTCTAATAGGATTAACCTAAATTTAATCAGTATTGTAAAAGACAGCGTACTCCTCCAACTGTAAGTTATCCACAGAAAAAAAGAGATGTGTGACATAAATAACAATGTAATGTATGCATGATTCTAAAAGTCATTTTTAGTTAAATTTTAAATACATTACACACATATTCACAGCAAGAATTAAAAGAATATTTTGTTCGGCCACTTAATCATCTGGTTAAATTGGATGTGGTTGCAGGGTCTTTTTCTAATCTTTGTATTTACTAACTCTTTACTGTAGGTCACCAGTCCAATTTAGGAACTTTTCTAGGCTCTAAAAAGTAATGGAAGAAGTTCATGCACAAATAATCCTGTGTGTATGTGTGTGTGTGTGTGTGTGTGTGTGTGTGTGTGTGTGTGTCTGTGTATGCATGTATGTGTGTGTGCATGTGGGTGATCACTTGGAATCATTTTGAATACAATTATTCTGTATTATTTTCTATTGTAATAATGCATGCTTATGTAAACTTTTTTTAGTGAATTTACTTTCTCAAGCTTGACTTAAAGTGATTTATTTAACCGCCACTATAAAAAGAAGTTTTCGATTCTAGTCCTCTTTGCTATCCATTTTAAAATAGTTTCTTAAAGAAATATTTAATAATATTTTTTCCAAAACTATAGCAGCAATATCAATACAAGTCCTTTGATCTTATTTAATAAATTTTTTAAAAATTTCTTTTAATGAAATAGGTTAGAATAAAAATAAGTATACATCAATGGTGCTATATTTTAATCCAACCTCAGAGTAAAGAAATTTGTATAATTGATCACTAATTTTAGAAAACATTAAAATGTTAATCAAGTGCATTTGATTAATCCATTACATTTTATTCAAATTGAATGTGACTAGGTCATACTTAGAAAAAGTGATCTCTACAGATATAAAATTGCTGTGAGGTGCATCATAGTATGTTCCAAGTGTGAGAACCTCCCATGTGGGATCCAAGGTAGCAACTGCAGCACCAAGAAACAAGTTAAGAAGCAATGAAAGTCTGAGGAAAATAAAACCAGCAATGAAACTATGGCTGCCCTATAGGTGATATTAAGTCCACTATAGGTAATTGTGGAAGATATCCTAGACATAGGATTGATATCTCTTCTTAGAATGGAACACTTTCATTAAAACATCTTTAAAATTTCTATGCTTTTAAATGTTTTAATATTGATATAGATTCTTGGGACATGCACAAGTTTCTGGTTTTTTTTTTCAAGTAACAGGAGACACACATTTGGAGATAAATTTTTAAAAAACACTCATATTAAATGGATTTAATAGAATGAGATATAGAAAAACACACCCTTTCTTCTCTAAAGCAGCAAGGTTGGAGGAAAAAGAGACTTCTGGAGTGGCAATGAAGACAGTGACAGAGGCTTATCTAGCATGTGTGAGGCCTCCCAGCGTTCTTGTTACAGCACCAAAAAGACCAAACGCTAAAACTAAAACCAAAAATGCCCGAAAGCATGAACTAGAAACTCGAGACGAAGAGTAAGAATATCACTGACAACTGCCTTCCGAGAGACCCATAACAGTCTTCTTGATATGACTGCTGGAGTAATTTCTTTACTTTTATGATGCTGAGGCTAGAACTATGACACTATACTAGACAAACACTCCACCGCCGAGCTAAAGGCTCAACTACTTGGAGCCTATTTTTAAAATGCGTGAGCATTTATGTAAATTATTTTAAAATTTAGATCAGTTTTACAAATTGCTTTTAAATAATTAGGCCTGAAAAAAAAAAGAATTGAATTTGTGGAGAAATAAAACATTTTGCAGATCATTAGGCTTAAGATAACAAAGTCATTTCATTTTATGCCCCAAATCTGGTTCAGTCAAAATTTGTGAGTTTCTTGAGAGGCTCAGAAATAGAAGCTTGAGTAAGCAGCAGAAAACAGCTCATGTTAACTACCTGGCCGCTGAGAGTCACAGAGTTTGCTTTGCTTTCCTCTTACTCATTTTTCCCGTTCTGTGGTTTCCATGGTGAATTCCTCTAACGCAGGTAGATTGATCCTATCTTTCTTGGAATCAAACAGAGGTTCTGGAGGTGACACACCACATGGGTATGCCTCCAAGCTGGGAGAGGCCAAAGATCTCATTTCAGAGCAGAAATATAGCCTCAGAAAACAAAGAGGCCTCCCATAACTAACAAGAAAAGAAAATCAGTTAAAAAGAATTAAGGAGGTTTATCTTCATAATTAGCCACAGCATTTCAGCGAAATAAGAAAGGCCTCAGTGAGGTCTCTGTGCCGCAGTAGGACAGACTTGCACGGTGTGTTGTGGTTTCTCACAGATAACTGCACTTTGATTTACATGATGCCTGCTTCTTTTCCTGTCCGATTTGAGAACTCTGTTGTAATCCGTCTTCACCGGAAGTTCCAGGCCGGCTGGATATAGGAGTCAGGCGGCATGTGAGTTGTCAAGGATGAGATGCAGCAGAGAGCGGTAGTGTGAGCCCCAGGAGTCTGGTCACATACTGCCTGGTTGTAGCGCAATCTCAGGGCAGAGGCCTCAGACAGCGCATCCACGGAGCCTTGACTGTGCTCAGTTCGATTCTTTATGACTCAAAATCATGTCCTGGGAGACAGTGTTAGTATTTAATTTGCAAAACAAATTTCATTTTTACCACATTGCCTCTGAGCTTTTTCAGGTTAAAGTTTTACAGGAAAGCCTTTTTTGCAGTGAAGATATACAAAATTAAGCACACATACACATACATAAAAAATGGGTTTATATGGATTTACTTTTAAAATGCAGTACTGATAAGGTAAAATCGTATGCTCCACGTAGAGAAAAGAGCTAACAGTCTTCTTTGTAAAATTCAAATAAGCATTTCCTAATCATTTGTGTTGGTGCAGTTTCGCTTCATAATTTCCAGACTGCCACCTGGATGCAGCAGGCTCTGCCGTGACATAGTTGAGCTCATTTTGAAGGTTCACCCTTTGTCTCTGCTCTCTTGCGCTTTAATTCCCCCAGGACTTGCTGCTTCAAATTATTTTATCTGAAGCTACTTCTGAATATGAATAGACAAATGAAGAACTGAGCCAATTATACTATTAATTTGAGCAGAAAGAGGAAAAAAATAACCACTACAACAAAAAAATGTCCTCTGAGTTATCAGAGGACATTCCCTGCAAACATGATTCTTTCTGTTTCTGTGACCAGGCAAATTGCTTAACTTCTCTTCTGAGGGCTGCAGATCTGGCCTATGTCACATGGCTTTGATTGCTTCATTTCCTGCTGCCTTAGACTATATCTATTTTAGGAAGGCTAAGACATAATAGGAAGGTTCAGTAGGTCTGAGATACTGTACACAAAAGATAGTCTCTATCTCTGTGGAGACCTACATGAGCATTTTAAGTTCTTAACTGACTCTGGGAGCTAGTATACCTGTTGTGGTGAACTGGACCAAAACATTCATTCATTCATTCAGTCATTCATACATTTTTCCATTATTTATAGTGTGCCTGCTCTCTGCTAGGTCCTGGGGCTACAAAGATGATAGTGTCTTAGCATTAGTTCTTGAAGAGTTCAAGGACACATTAAAAAGAGTTACAATGCAATGCAGTCCATTAGAACAGTGATTCCATTGTGGGAACAAGTGGATACCGTCTAAAAGTTTAAAGGAGACAGAAGCAGAAGTAAAAAAAAAAAAGTAATTTATTATGGATACATTTCCTGCTTATCTTGTTTCATGTTTCTCCCCCAATCCCTTCAGGATGATTGAAGCCAGATTCAGTCGCTGTCTCTTGAAGAGGCACTGTCTCTGGGAGTGCAGGGTAGACATTTCCAACAGGGCAGGATTTGGCAGAGATCTGTCTCGTCTGTGTGCCGAGGGCTCTCCCTGGCAGATGGCAACAGCTGTTTGTGATTGAGCCTAAGAAAGTACAGGAGGAGCCCTGCAAAATGTTCTTTTTATTACATTAATGACTTTTTCCCTATGAGTGCTTCTTCATTGTATCAGTGCATAATTGTTTTTGCTAATGCATTTGCTCCCATCATACAGAAATCTAATTACTCTATGTAATGAATCATTAACAATTTCTTTAAATTCATTTTAGTGTTTGTGTGCTGGTATTCTGTTTATGCTAATAAACCTGAAATTATTCATGCCTTTAAGTCTGAGATTGCAAACTACATTAAAAATTTGTTTTAGTAAACGTGCATTTTAAATCTGCATTTGAAAAAGATTGAGGTGTAAACTCTGAAAGATTGTTCTAGAATACAACATTCTCATTTTCTATTCGCTTTTTAAATGTTTTTTTTATTTCCTTTACAACCCATGCTCACTTAGCCCCAGCAAAACAACGTGGGGCCATGTTTAACACAAATGCATTAATCAGTTAGTAATGAAAGGAGATCAGAAGTGATTGATGTTGAACTTTTCCATTTGGATTTACCCACATTGAGATTCAGCCTTTGATCCATTTGTTGAAGTAGATATTAAAAACAAGTACCTTACTATTACCTTTAATAAAAGAAAGAGACTTTGAAGTTTAAATTCTAGCCATAAAAACATATCACTGTAAAGTTAGAGATTTTTTTTTCTCAGTACAGCTACTATTTTTAGTGATCATTTGCCATGTGGTAAGTAGCCACGTATTCTGCTAAGTACTTAATGTTCGCTGTTTCATTAAATCCTCCCCCAAAGCCTATGAGGTCAGTCATTATTATTCTCATTTTACAGATGAGAAACAGATTTAGAAAATGAAGCAGCTTGCCCAAGGTTACACACTGTTGCAGTGGCGCTCAAGTGGGGACAATTTTGCTTCCTTAGGGATATTTAGCAATGTCTGAAGGCATTTTTCATGGTCATAGCTGGGCAGGGGGCAACTGGGAAGTAGGGAAGAAAAGTCAAGGATGCTGCTTAGCACCCTCGAGGCACAAGGCAGCCCCCATGAGGAAAGATTTCTGGTTCAACACATCTACAGTGCTGTGGCTGAGAAATCACACTGTAGCAGCTGTGTGAGATGCCCATGGCATAGCTTGTCGGGCTACTGATTTCTGAGCAGCTGCGGTGGACAGCTGTGACGGACAGCTGTGGTGGACTGTGGAGTGCAGTTGCATCTCACTGCAAGCACATATGGGAGTGGTGCTTTGCCTGTTGGGCTCAGCCTTTCTTTAAGATACCTGTGCTGGTGCACTGTGGGATTGGGCAGATGTCCAACTTTCCCACTCTTCAATAGGACCATCCAGAAGGTGTTCCATGCAAATCCTTTCTATGAGTCCAAGGGAACTGAGTCCCAGTTGGCCACAGTGTTAACCAACTGTAGATCTCTGCTTTCTCCACCAACTGAGGGTTGCTGAGGGGTGGAAAACCTGTGCAAGTCCAGGCTAAATCTGTACCAAGACTGTGGAGAGAGCTTTGAGGCGGAAAAGCAGATACTATCCCATGAGTTTGGAGGAATTGCTGGCCATTATCTTATCACTATCTGTCATGGCTTGTTGAAGTCAGTAATGTATATTTTACCAGCACTTCCTGCTTCTTTGTTTTATTTCCTACATGGAATCCTTCTTGCCTCCTAAATAAAATATCTGTCTCAGTCCCTAATTTTAGGCTGTCTTCTCAAGGAGACTCAGACTAAGACATGAAGCAAGTAAGTCTGCCATATTATACTGCAAACACAATTAACAAGCCAAAACTTGAAACCAGTCCCTGATCAGCCTATTGTTTATACATCCCTTCCCCCCCCCACCTCCCATAGTCAGTTATTTAATATTGTTTTATTAGTACTCAGATTCTCAGCACCATTTTTTTTCTAGATCACTAATATATCCCCAATGATAAGTTCATCTTTTTTTTTCAGTTGCAGAAGTTTGACCTTTTGGCCTGTGGGAGGGACCCTGTCAACCTGGCCGACTGCAAGTTTATCTTGATGATTGCTGCTGTTTGGAAATCTCTTTTGATTCTTGTAATGGCTTTCTTACATAGTTCTCATTCCTTTAAGGCTGCAGAACTGGCTTTATTCACTCTTTTTTTCAATAATATGTGAATATAATTTTACAGTTTCTTGGTGAAATTTTTCCTTCTTGGAGGTCCATGATTATATTCCATTTACTACTCCGGTGATCTCTTTCTTTGGGGAACTCCCTGGCCTTCTTTCTCTTTCTTCCATGCATCGCGGAACAAGATGACACATCTGTTATTTTTCTACCCCCGCTCAGGGTGAGTTCATTCTATTCTGTATGGATGACATCTAAATTTCTGCTTCCAGCTGGGATATTTCCCCAGAGTCCTGGGGTCACTCTTCACTGCCTGCTTGATTAGCCCATCAGGTTAGTAACAAGGAAGCAACAACATCTTTGAAGAGCATGTTTTCAGCTTAATATGCTCTTTCTAAAACTAAAATTAAACTCCTCCCCGAATCAAACTGTTTTCTCTTATCTGTTATATTATGCAACAGTTAGAAAACCTTGAAGTCATCTTTAACTCTGATCTTCTTTGTTGCCTATAATTAAGAGGGCATTGTGAGGCACACAGAGTACCCCTTACCCTCTTACTCTTTCTTAAAGGAATCTCAATCTTGAAGGAGCGTCCAGTCCTCTCTCAGGCAGCACATACGGCTCAGATGTGGAATCTTTTCCCAAGTCCTGAAATGGCACCAGTAGTATGAGCTAAGTATCCCTTTCATCGCTACATTTGTTCAGCAATTGAGATACAACCAGTTCTGGTCTCTAGGTTTAAAGAGAGATTTGCTAGTGATACCAGGGAAAGAAAGCTCTCTTGGGAGAGTATTGGGATTGAGTGTCTCCGTCTTCCTTGCCTTTCCTCAGGATACATTTATGCATAGATGAGACCACAGAGTCGTCATGTTAACAGTACCTCAAGAAAGATGAAGCTAACAAATGGACCAGTGCTACCATAGGAATCTCAAGGCAGTGGAGCTGGGACTTGTCCCAAAGCTGCCTTGGATCTCCAGCAATGAGAATCAATCTTTCTTCCTTGTTGTTTACAATTTCTGTTGCTTTCAGCCAATGGCTTTAAGTGAGAAAATGCTGCACTGTGTTATTTTTTTAAATTGAAATCTTTATTGGTACATTACATATACACATCATAATTGCACTCCACAATGGGTATTTGTACCAGTATAAGACACAACTTAATTCTCATTTTTTCCCATAGCCCTACCCACCCTACCACCCCCCCATATACATAAAATTTGTTTCCTTACTTTTTTGTTATAATCTCATTATTTTCCCCCCTTCACCCTATTACACTTTGAGTATTTTCTATTTCACAATATATAACATACAATTCTAGGACTCATTTACATCTTTATTTTCTCATACC
Source organism: Petromus typicus (assembly GCA_004026965.1). Lineage (NCBI taxonomy): Eukaryota > Metazoa > Chordata > Mammalia > Rodentia > Petromuridae > Petromus > Petromus typicus. The sequence goes on from PVIR01021438.1 coordinate 22,062, forward strand.
AGAGAAAAGATGCGATATGTACTTATCTGTGACCTATTTATTTCACTTATGAGGATATCCTCAAGGTATGTCCATTTAAGTATAAATGATTGTGTTATTTTTAAAGGCAGCCTCAGTCTTGCTGTTCTTCCCCCTTACAACTGTGATCTTTTTAGCTCGTGTCCAGTTACTCACAGCCTCATGGCTAACTGACACGCTCTCAGGCTCTCTTTGTTCTGCTTCATCATTCACTGTCCTGCCAGGTGATATTTCCTAAAAGACAGTTTTCATGATGCCGCGCTCCTTCACAAATGCCTGCCGTGGTTTCATTTTTGCTCTCAGCTTTTAATCCAAACTCCCAAGACTTCTTTTCAAGTTCGTAATTGCGTTTCTTTTTATGTATTCAGTACAATTTCTCTGTGTTCCCCAATGTACTCAGACAGTCTTTCTTCCTCATGTTATCTTAACTGAAAAGTTTTCTGTAGGCAAACTTCATGTATACTTTTAGTTTATCCAAGATTCTAGCTTCTCGATAAACTTTTCCTTGGTAGAGTTGTGCTTTCTTCATTGAGTCTCCATTGGGAGCACGCGAAGGGCTTTGAGAGGAGAGCCATGATGGAGGAGCTGTGCAGAAAAGTGACAACAGCCCCTTCCTGTGGGAGCAGGCTGTTGAATGCAGTAATTTTCAGAGTCTGAAGTAAATTTGTCATGCAAAATTTTATAGCTATCATAAATTTAGTTTTATAACATGTGATCAATCTAATAAAAGTATTCTAACTTATGTAAAATTTGAAAATAGAGGTATATAGATGATTATATATTCTTATATATATATACATATGTTCTTATATTTAGTTTCAAAATTCAGTTTATATATAGTTGCAGAGTATTAAGAAACTATGACCTGTACATGTTTAAACAGTTGTAAATGTTAATATTTAGACACTTTCTTTGCTATCTCAGGATTCTTTTTAGTAGACCTAAGCAACAAGGAATCTTTTTAACAGTTGCTTAAAAATTCTTACATGATATATATTAATATGTCAATGACATTTAGTATCATAAACTTGGTGTATATATATTGTCTTTCATTTATTTGGCATAATTATTTACCATGTACTGTATGTAATGTCCCACTCTAGGTCATGTATTCTCAGTCTAGTGGAGTTTTTCCAGTGGGGAAAATATTGATTAAAATATTAAAAACTCTTTGGAAGCTGAAATACCCCTCCAAAGAAAAACATACACACAGTATAACCATGAGGCAATTAGAAAGAATATGTGAAAAATATTAGGGAGCAAAGTGAGGAGATGCACTCATCTAGATACTGGGCAAAAAGCAGGGGAACGGAAAAATCGCGATGCTCTGTTCTCATGATCTCATCACTCATCTCCCAAAATTTCATCTAAAAATACCATCACACTGGGGTTTAGAGATTTCTAACATACAAATTCTGAAGAGACAGAGGCATTCAGTCCACAGTAGAAGGCGACTGCAGTAATTAGGGTGAGAGGTGACAGGAGCTCAGGTGGCAGGGGCTGAAGGAGGGTAGACATGGCTTGACTGTGAACGTAGTTTCGAAGGTAGGGCAGATAGGATCTACTAATTGACCTGAGGTGGAGGATAAGAGAAGAGTCAAAGATGTTTAAGGGTTTTGGATACACATGTCATCACTGTTGTTTTTATGATAGTTTTCAGCATTGTTAAGTTAAGCAGAAATACACTAAAGCATCAAAGATTCCTTGAAACAGTAAAGTGAAAAAAAATGTTTAGTTTAATGAGTTTCAATTTGAGAAAAATGTCAAGGAGGTATTTTAAATTATTATTTTTTTGTCAGAATGATTGAGGACAGCTGGCATTTACAGGCCCAGTCTAAGCATATAAACAATTTTGCAATGCATAGGCCAGTCTTGCCCAATTGGAGAGGAGTTTTTGCAACAAATTCTAACACTCTAGGTGAGAAGCAGTAATGGAACTGCTTTTATATGTTTGTTATTTTTAAAATCTATTTTTGTACTTGAAGGCCCCAGAAGAGAATCTGTTAATGCCACTTATTTCATATACAATTTCCAACAGCTAAATTCTCAGGGCCTCGAGGGCAGATGTTGTCTCATATATTTCTTTTGATCGTCTTATAGCTGGTAGCAGAAAATGCCTTAATTTTGAAGTCTTTCTTGCTTTTTTCATATCCTGTCCTGTGCTCTCATTTTATCCACTTTTAACTGGAGTACAAGAAAAGACATATGCAAAGCAGATACTAACTATATTTAAGGATGAATTTTTGCTTTACATATTCAAAATAAAAGAAATAACAAATATTAGTTTCTTAATGATAATACCAGAAGGTATCTGCAATTTCTTGACTGATGTAATTGTCAGACTTAATTACAAGGTCTTTTGTTGTCATCATTTTGCTTGTTTTCTTAAAAGCATATCTGCACAATAGTATTTTTTTGCTAAATCAAGGAAAAATTTTTCCTTAAAGCATAACTTTTCAGGTTTGTTTTTTCATATTCTCTTACAAATTTTGTCTATTTGTCATATTTTTTTAAAGAATACTTTATGTGGGCTGGGGATTTAGCTCAGTGGTTCTTGCAAGCACAAGGACCCAGGTTCAATCCCCGGTTAACTACAAACAATTCTGGGTGTGGAGACTCACACCCAGCAGCAACCAGTACCACATACCACAGTGCCGGGCGTGGTGGCTCACGCTTGTAATCCCAGCACTTGGGAGGCAGAGGCAGGAGAATTGCTGTGATGTGAGTTGGAGGCTGAGCTCAGGGCCAGCCTGAACTACAAAGCAAGACACTGTCTCAAAAAAACCTAGAAAACCCCCCCCCAAAAAAAAACAAAAACCTAAAAAAAGAAAAAAAAAAGAATACTCTATGATCTCATGAAAGAATGGAGTAGAATAATGGTCACAAAAGAATGGGAAAAGAATGAAAAGAAGTTACAGGTACCAAAATACAGACAGGAAGGTTTCTATTGCACCATGTGGAACTTTTGGTTGCAATAATTAATGATATATTTCAAAGTAACCAGAAAAGGTACAAAATTTCCAACACATGTGAGTGATTAATGTTTGAGGAAATGGATGTCTATTATCTTCATTTGATCATTTCACACTATATGTGTGTGTGTGTGTATGTGAAGTTATCATAATGTACTTCACAAAGATGTACAAATTTAATGTTTCAGTAAAAAAAAAAAAACAATCTATTTTAGAGTACATTAAAGTTCATAGAAAAATTGAGTGGAAAGAACAGAGATTTTTCCTGTACCCTGAGATGTGTGGAGCCACTTCCATTACCAACATCCCTTACAAGAGTGGTGTGTTTGTTAGAGTTATTGGACCTATACCAACACATCACCACCTGAGGCCCACAGCTGACATTAACTCTTGGTGCTGTAAGTACATAACGATAAGGATTCACCATTATGGTGTCATCTAATGCAGTTTCATTCTTCTCTTCCTTTGTGCTCAACCTACTATTCTCTCCTTTTCACCTAACCACAGGCAACCACTGATATTTTTCTGTCCCCAGTTTTTACTGTTGTTGAGTTTTATGTAGGCACAGTATTGATCTCTATGCCTGAGTACATAGCTGAATGGTATAGCATTTGCCAGCATGAAGTGAGGTTCTGGGTTCAATCCTCAGCAACATATTAAAAAAAAGAAAGAAAGAAAGAAAGAAAGAAATGAAAAGAAAGGAGAAAAGTAATATTAAATCTATATGTCTATGGCCATACTACCCTGAATGCACCTGATCTTGTCTGAATCTGTATTTATTACAATGTTTTTTCACCCAGAATAATTTTTGAAATACGTCTGGATGTTTTTATCTAATATTTAGGTTTATCATTTCAATAATTGCATATAGCCCATCATATTTACTGCTAGCTTTTCTCTTTATTGTTAGATAATTTGTTCCTGTTCTTTGTTAGATAGGCATAATATTTCTCTCTAGTCTTTCTGACATGTATTTCTCTCATATTCTATTAAATATTTACTTCTCCATCAATTAAATAACTGCTTCCTTGTCTATTTTCTTGGCCTCTTACTACTGTGACTTTTATACACATACTATCATCCCTTTACCTATAAGACTTATCTTTGATCAATGTCAAGTGCTTGATCCTTCCAGCTTTCCTCCAATGGCTCCCTCTATCTAATACTTCTGATCTCATGCTACTCAAGAAGTAGATGATATAATGTGAAACATATGTAGGTAATCAGATTTTTTCATGATGAGAGAAAAGATATAACCAAGAATAAATGAAACTTAAAAAACTAAAAGCCATGCATTCTTTTGATGAAGTGTAAAATTATAATTGATACTTTCTCAAGATACCCATGGATTACTTGGTAGTAAAATATAACAGCTGAACATTATCTTCAACATTGAAGGAAGGCAAACATATGAGCAGCAATCATCACACTATTTCATATGCCTAAACTAGGATGAAATGATGTTCTCATAGATGTGACCTGGGTTCAAATAACATCATTATCAAATGCAAATGTAGCTTTTGACTTCAAGACACTTTCAACCTATCAAAATTAAGATTGCATATAAATGCAATTCAGAATGAATAACAAAAAGGCACTGACCAAAATAAGAAATCTTAGAAAGTGTATGGATCTACAGCCTAAAGAAATCAATTTTGTCCAAATGATAAAAGGAAAAAGAGACCTCTATTTACCACTGAGCAAGAAAGACAAAATACTTAGGAATAAGCATAGAGATGGGCACCATCTGTATAAAGGATATTTTAAAATGCTACTGAAAAGTATAAAAGATGATTAATACAGATGTGCTCCACTTTTTTGATAATAAAAACCAACATTAAAAAGATAATAAAAGTAATGACAACAATTTTATTTTGGAATCATTCAGCTGATCTAAAGTTCGAATGAAAAAATTAAAAAAGAAAGAAGAATAGGCAAGGGCTGGGGATTTAGCTCAATGGTTCTGGCACCTGTCTTGCAAGTGCAAGGGCCTGAGTTCGATCCCTGGTAACCACATACCTATACTGGGTGTGGAGACTCACACCCAGCAGCAGCCAGTACCACATACCACAGTGCCGGGCGTGGTGGCTCACGCCTGCAATCCCAGCACTCCGGAGGCAGAGGCAGGAGGATTGCTGTGATGTGAGTTGGAGGCTGAGCTCAGGACCAGCCTGAATCACAAAGCGAGACCCTGTCTCAATAACCAAACCAAACCAAACCAAACCAAACCAAACCAAACAAAGCAAAGCAAAACAAAACAAAACAAAAAAAGAATAGTCAAGAAATAGCTGGAAGAGAAATCATGAGCAGGGCTAGTTCTTACCTGTATTGAAACACATTTTAAATTCTCAGTAACCAAATTGATGTAGCATGGCTACTTGTAGAGAAAGTGAAATTGCATAGAAAATCCAGAAATAAATTTAACAACAACAACAAAAAATGAAACTTAGCATGGAAGAATGCCATCACCCCAAATTAGTGGGGTTGGGGTAATGTTTTCACTGTACAATATTCAGTCAGCTGGTGGGTTTGTAGCAATGTATATCTTGGTAATACTTTTTGGTTTTTTAGTATTGACTGATTTTCTTTTTTTTTTTAGGTTTTTTTGAGACAGGGTCTCGCTTTGCAGTTCAGGCTGGCCCTGAGCTCAGCCTCAAACTCACATCAAAGCAATCCTCCTGCCTCTGCCTCCCGAGTGCTGGGACTACAGGCATGAGCCACCACGCCCGGCACTGTGGTATGTGGTACTGATTGCTGCTGGACGTGAGTCTCCACACCCAGTATAGTTTGTGGTTACCAGGGATCAAACCCAGGTCCCTGCGCCTGCAAGACAGGTACAGAAACCACTGAGCTAACTCCCCGGCCCCCTGACTGACTTTCTGACTTTTCCCCTTCCTCTCCTCATTCTTATCCAGTCACACTTTTCAACCAAGTATGTGTGTGAAAATAGACTCTGCAGACCTGAGTATGGAGGGAGAAATGAGAAGCAGTGGGTTAAAGGGTAACTGTTATTCCATCATTTTCCAAGCACCTTGGAAATCACTGATCTGTCGTTATTTATATTCATTGCTACATCACAAAACATCCAAAAGCAGAATTGCCATCTCCCATAGTTTAAATCTACTTTACACATTTTCTGTATCTCATAGTTTAGATGAATTCAGAACTACCTTAGCTGCATGGTTTTAGTTTAGGGGATCTTTGATTGTAATCAGGAGGCTGCAGTTACGTGAACAAGATACACAGCTGGAGGTCTGGCTTCTTAGGTGACTCCCTCACTAGAGTAAAGTTGATGCTGGCTGTTGGCAGAAGGCCACAATTCTTCTCCATGACGGCTTTGGCAGGCTAGTCAGGCGCCCCTGCAAAGGACTGAACAAAATGGAAGAGAAAACAGGCAAATAAACACCGTGGGTTCTGTGATGTGACCACAGAAGTCCCATGCCGCCATTTTGGCAATATTCTCCTGGTTGGGTGTGTCTGCTTCTGCTAGTTTGGGAGGAGACTGAACGGGGATGAACCCAGGAGGCAAAGGTCTCTGGGGCACTCTTGGTTTCCACAAAGTGCCCCTTTGTGATACCCGTGAGTAACTTAGAGCCATGTAGGCCTCTTGGTAAAGCTACGGACTTCTAAGAAATCCAACTGATGGGAAAATTGCATGAAATAATGAGAATAATATTTCTTTTTTTAAATCTTTATTGGTACATTAAATATACACATCATGCTTGCACTCCATAATGGGGATTTGTACCAGTATAAGACACAACTTAATTCTCATTTTTTCCCATAGCCCTACCCACCCTACCACCCCCCATATACATAAAATTTTGTTTCCTTACTTTTTTGTTACAATCTCAACATTGTCCCCTTTCACCTTATTTTACATTGAGCATTTTCTATTTCACAATATATAATATACAATGCTAGGACTCATTTACATCTTCATTTTCTCATACCAGAGAAAAGATGTGATATGTACCTATCTGTGACCTATTTATTTCACTTATGAGGATATCCTCAAGGTATGTCCATTTAAGTAGAAATGATTCAAACTTATCACTTTTTATGGCAGAGTAATACTCCATTCTGTAGAAGAACCACAGCTTTTTTATCCAGTCTCCAGTTGATGGACACTTGGGTTGTTTCCAAGATGTAGCAATCACAAATTGGGCTGCTATAAACATGGTTGCACATATGTCACTGTGATACGAGTCTTTGAATTCTTTTGTGTATATACCTAGCAGGGCAATGGCCGGGTCAAATGGGACCATCAATCCTAGCTTTTTGAGGATTCTCCAAACTGATCTCCACAGGGGTTGTACGAGTCTACAGTCCCACCAACAGTGGAGAAGGGTTCCTTCTTCTCCACAGCCTCGCCAACATTTGCCGTTGGCTGATTCTGAAATGGCAGCCATTC